>VMDO01033687.1:0-17709 GCA_007922755.1 Pedetes capensis
GGACTCGACTCGACGGCACCTAACAACAACAACAAATGTAGTAGTACCTATAGCTGTACCAACCACTGTGGGATCTGATCCTGTCAGATCTTGGAAGCTAAGCAGGGTCGGGCCTGCTTAGTCATTGGAAGGGAGACCGCCTAGGAACACCATTCTGCAGGCTTGGGAGAAAGACCAGGCAACCTACTTTCAAAACACAATCAGCCATTGAAAACCCTATGAATAACAGAGAATCAAGGGACAATAGTGTTTCACCTGTTGTACACAGGGTCACTATGAGTCAGATACCAACTTGATGGCACCTAACAACAACAACAATAATAATTATAAATATAGAAATAATAATGACTTCACCATTAAAAATAGGGGTTCCTGAGTACCACAAATCCAATAGGAAGAACTCTTATGAGATAATTTTCCTGAAAACCAGTATTATCAGACTCTTCACATTCAGAATCTTTGGAATTTCAGATGGAGTCTCACAATTTTTAATAAATTTAACTAAAATGTCCTCTATGTTTAAGCAAAAAGGAAACCACTTTTATCTTGGCTACCCAGAGTAGAAGTTCCCAACCCATATCCTCCAACATGTACCTCTTTGAAACACAACTCTATGCCCATCACTCTTCACTGTTCTTTGCACATATTCATGTTCTTCATTTTCACTTGCCATTTCCTCTGGCCAGGACATTCTCCTCCATGTACTCAGGTAACTCGTCCTCTCATTTCACTGTCAGATCTAAACAAATACCACATTCTCATAATGACTTTCCTGGTTCATCTGATCTAATATAGTGTCCAGTCACTATCAAATCCCTAAGTCTCCTCTACCGTTCTTCATAACTATCACTATTGATACTATGTACCGTGCCAGTGAGTTTACTCATTCATTGTCTGACTTGTCCACTAAAGTAAAATCCATGAGGGCAGAGACTTGTTACTCACTAGATGAAGAAGACAAGACATAATGTACATGTTTAATAAATTCTTAAGTGGATAAGTAAATGAATATTTCTTTTGCTTAATTATAATAGTGAATTTTACATGCCTTTGATCTAGCAGTTTTGGTGAAGTGATATTATAAGTATCATAAAACAAAAAGGATTAAATAAAAGTTAATCACAATCTTCATACAGTTCGGAATATCACTTTAGAAACAAGATACTATGTTAACGGTACAATTGTTTCTGAACTTCTCATTGTTCCAGGTCTAATTTCAGCCATTTCCTATGATCCTAACATCTAGCACCTCTTAAACACCACAGGCATTTGAAAGCTCTTTCACAGACAGGTCATGAGTAACTTTGAAATGGTTCCCTATACAGTTACTAATTGGCAGTTTCTATATCTGAAAAAAATATTTTTTAAAAGTTGTTGTTCTCTCTGTATTATATAATATAATGCAGCTACTTGTGGCCTTTCTTGCTGTTTGCCAGAAGAAATACTATCACCAAAAGTCCAAGTTGCCAAGAAAATTTCTTCTCTTTAAATAACCTAAATATAGAGATTGAAGAGGTATAGTAAAAGGATACAGCCCTGATGCACACCTTTCTTGACTTTAAACTAGGCAATGTTTCCTTGTTCTCTCTGAACAACTGCTTCCTGGTCCATGTACAGATTTCTCATGAGTAATATTAAGCACTCTGGTATTCCCGTTTTGTGCAGCATTATCCATAATTTATGATCCACATGGTCAAATGCCTTTGCATACTCAATAAAACATAGACAAACATCTTTCTGGTATTCTCTGCTTTGTGCTACTATCCATCTGACATCAGCAATGATGTCCCTGGTTCCATGCCTTCTTATGAATTTGGATTGATTTTCTGACAACACCCTGTCTATATACTGCTGCAGTCACTTTTGAATGATGTTTAGCAAGTTTTGTTTGCCTATGATATTAATGATATCATTTGATAATGTCCATATTTGGTTGGGTCCCCTTTCTTGGGAATAGGCACAAATATGGATCTTTTCCAGTCAGTTGGCTTGGTAGCTGTTTTCCAAAGAACACAGGTTTCAGTATAGAGTGCATGCACTTCAACATCAACCAAACAAAAATTCTTAAACTGGGTCAGTAAACAACTTCATGATAAATAGAGAAAATATTGATGTTGTCCAAGATTTTGCTTTGCTTGGTTCTACAATCAACACTCATGGAAGCAATAGTCAAGAAATCAAAATACACATTGCATTAGGAAAAGCTGTTACAAAAGACCTTTTTAAAGTGCTGAAAAGTAAAGATGTCACAGTGAAGACAAAAGTGTGCCTGACTCATGCCATGGTATTTTCAGTCGTATCATATGGTTGTGAAAGCTAGATGTTGAATAAGGGAGACAGGAGAAGAATGGATGCTTTGAATTATGGTGCTCGGGATGAATATTGAACATACTATGGATTGCCAAAAGAACCAACAGATCTGTCCTAGAAGAGGTTCAACCAGAGTGCTCCTTGGAAGCAAGGATAGTTAGATTGTGTCTTACCTATTTTAGACATGTTGTTAGGAGGAACCAATCATTGTAAAAGGGCATGATGTTTGGGAGAATGGAAGGTCAACGAAAAGAAGGAAGACCCTCAACTGGATATATTGACACAGTATCTACAACAATGGGCTTAAACATAAAAAAGATCATGTGCCTGGTACAGAATCAAGGAGTGTTTTGTTCTGTTGTATGTAAGGTTGCTATGAGTCAGGTCTGACTCGAAGGCAACTAACAACAACAAGGATACCAGCATAGTCTGCTGACCCTTGAAACTTTCATTTTATCTTCTCTGTTGGTAGGCTTTAATTGCTGCCTGATGTTAATGAAATGTGAATGATAAAAATTAGTTAAAATGCTCGTAGCCCAGATATTTAATATTCTAGTTGTGTTTAACATAGTGCACCTCAGTAACATTTTTGCAGTTTTAAATGTCCTCATCATCCCCGTATCCCCAGACTCTTGCCTCTGCCAAGTGACAAGATTGTAAACAACTGTTCTTCAATTGTCTCATAAAAAGCCCACTTCATATACCAAAGTGTTCATTACCCTAAGGAGCCAAATCCTCTTGAGAGCTAGTTGAAGCGAAGAAGCAGAAGAAACAACACATTGTAAGATCTATTTGTCAATTTGAACTTTTAAATTTAAAAATGCCAGGCCTCTGGAGTCCCTAAATATTATCAAAGCATTTCACAGTCATGTTGCTGTTGTTGTTAGGTAATGTCGAGTCATATCGGAATCATAGTGACCCTCAGTGTTTTCAATGACTAATTGTTTTGGGATTGCTTTAGGAGTGGATTGCCAAGGTCTTCTCCCATTTTTGTGGCGCAGGGGATTGAATCGGGTCCTCAGAGAGTGCAATGCATCGCTCTACCAACAGAGCTAAACCCCAGCCCATTCAGTCATAGAATCATAAGAATTAAAAAGTAGAAAGCAATATCCAGATCAATTAATTCCTTGTTTTATATATAAGGAAAAACAAGGCTCGCAGTGATTGGCCAACATCAAAAATTACAATGTATTCCATTTTATCTACTCCACAAATTACTTCTCATCCCACAAGTCACTTTCATTTACTATATTAACTTCCAAGTTTGCTCTAATTGTGAGGGTTAATATATATTCTCCATGAAAGTAAATAAGGTTAAATGAAGTCAGAGGCATGGACTGGATCCAGTAGGGCTGATGTCCTGTGCGCAGAGAAAAAGTCATGTGAGGACACAGTGAGAAGGCGTCCCTGGGCTCTGATTCCACATTCTTGACTCCTGGTTTAGCAAACTAGGACTTCAATTTTTGTTTCTAAAGCAATGATGGATTGATTGCATTAAATCCTTCCACCTTTTCTTATGTAATGAAGACACTTACAGTTGTGAGGTGGTTGATGCAACTGGATTAAGATTTTCTTTTCATTTAGCAACATTTACACCAATGCACCTTACAGGCCCATTAAGAAAAAGAAAAGCATTAGAGCATTCATCTCCAACCCACATGACCCAGGACAGCTAGTAATGCAGCCCTACAGTTTTATATTGTTCTAATCTCTCTAAACTTTATAATAAAAATACCAACAGTAAGTCTTATTATGTAAATATGGTAATTGTATTACATAATTTATATGTAGCCCAAGATAATTCTTCTTTACTTAATGTGGTCTAGGGAAGAAAATTTGTTGGTTGTTCTAGCATTAGAGTATTTTCTGAATATTTTAGTTAGATGCTGAGGCATTTAGATTTTTAAATGAATACTTTTTGTTTTCACCTGTTTTACTACACAAATGTACTACCAAGCCTAAGCCACAATACGGTGTTCAGAGAATAAAGAATATGGAAAAACAAAAGGAAAATTAAATTCTCCCTAACCCTAAATCACACAAAGAACAGCTCCAAACTAATTTCAAATTTCCTGAAATGGCTACATTGTATATTAATCATCATAAAACTAAAGTTGATATTTCAATAAAATGTACTTCCTTGCCAAACGTTTACTTATATTTTGATCACGGATAATAATTACTATAATGTAATTACTCAAAAATACTGAGTTTTGGAATGATACTTAAATATATACCTGATCATACAAAATAAGAGTTATTTCAACATTAACATATCTTCCTTCTGTTCTCCAAATTGAAGGCCCATAAAATAAATTCCACTTATCAGAATGAATCCATTCATTTCTCTTGAAGGTTTCCATAGAGAACTGAAAAACAGCAAACATGCCAACAGGCAAAAGGGGCCTTACTCACCATATTCTGAGTTTCTATGTTGGGGAACATAATTAGAATCTGCCTGAACATGGCTAGAAACCTATTTGTTTCAATATGTTTTCGTTCATTTAGACCCAAAGGTAGAAAGTTGATTAGATGACCTCTTATCATTACAAGCATTCATTAAGGGTTTAATTGCACACAAAGTCTTGGTAGGATAACAGTAAAGCAAGGAAGACATTATATCCCACCTTTCTAAGAGATAACATTGAACAGAAAGAAAACTATGAGGAAAAACATTAAATAAACAAGTGAAAGGACCAGCAGAGTTAATGGGGAGGGAACAAATTGGAAGTCAATACATTTGCCTCCAACATAACGAGGCTGCGATTACTATAAGAGCAATACAAAAATAAGTTTATAAAATGATCAGAATTGAAAATCTTGTAGAATAATTTTATGAGAGAACAGTAGAAACAACTGCAGGGAATATATAAAGCAATATAACAGGTATCTGCTCTGTAGTGTTCTCAGAATGGTAGTTCAAAGTTTTCAATGTGAAAAACCCTCTAGGCTGTAAAGAATGCCCTGTCGGCTGAAGGAAAATTTTGAAAACAGCCTTTTAAAAGAATGAACTGTAGAAAGCCATATGCAAAGTTTTAGGAAGAGTTTTAGGAAGATAGATTCCAGTGATGCTATGGGGAAAATTAGCAAAAGAAAATGTTCTTCCCTTCCAATGGAAAGAAAAAATTGAGTTCACTAAGAGAGCAAGGAAACAATTGTGTATGCTAAAATAGGCATTAACGTATGCTAAAAGTCAGTGTGTGGTTACAGCATTCTGAACATACTTTTTAATTATGATATACACTAATGAATAAAAACAATGGTTATAATCAATCAGAAAAATAACTTGGCAAATTGGGACGGGAAAATAATATAAGCCACTCAATACAAGTACAAAAACATTCAAGAATAGCATGTAGAGGAAGGTTCTAATGGGGAACAAGATATGTGACTTTGAAAAAACATCCAACTGATTTCAACAGAACTGTACGAATTTATATTCCCCCACATGGTATAAGAGATCCAACTGATTCACATAGTTTCCAGTATCTATTGTTTCCAAGCTTATTAATTTTTGCCATCTATGCAAGTTAATTTGCCGTACTATGAGGGCTTGTATGTTGCTGTAATGCTGAAAGCTATACCACCGGTATTACAGATACCAGTACGGTAGCCCATGTTGGACGGGTGTCAGCTGAGCTACCAGACTAAAACAGACTAGGCAGAAGGACATGGCAACTCATTATCAAAACAATTAGCCATTGACAACCCTGTGAATACCAGAGAAACGCTGTCAGATATAGTGTGGGAAAATGAGTTCCCCAGCTTGGAAGTTACTCAAAAGAAGACTAGGGAAGAGCTGCCTCCTCAAAGTGCAACAATTGGCTTAAACATAAAAAAAAAAAAAAAAAAAAAAAAAAAAAAAAAAAAAAAAAAAAAAAAAAAAAAAAAAAAAAAAAAAAAAAAAAAAAAAAAAAAAAAAAAAAAAAAAAAAAAAGAAAAGAAAAGAAAAGGAAGAAAAGAATACAATTGTGTACCTGGCACAGTGTCAGGGAGTGGTTTGTTCTATTGAACATAGGATTGCTATGAGGCTGACCTGACTCAATGGCACCCAACAACAATAGCAACAACATGCAAGTACCTTGCAACCAAGCAAGTACTCATTGAATACTTTATAGACAAGGATATGATCTTAGTTTTTTCTATCTTTAAGAATTCGCAGAGAATTGTTGTTGTTGTTGGGTGCTGTCAAGTGAAGTCCAACTCATGGAGACCCTCATAGGGTTTTCAGTGGCTTGGGATTGCTGGTCTCAGGATTGCTTCAGGAGTGGACTGCCACATCCTTCTCCCATTCCCATAGAATTAGAGTTCAATAAATAGCTGGTGAGAAAAACTGGAGTGAAAGAACCTAGAATTGAAATAGAAACCCTTTCTTGTGGTTTTCATTTTAAATTTCAAATCTTTCAACTTTTTTCTGCCTTTCCATTCTTCTACATTGCCTCTCCCACAATGCTATATTATTTTAAATGATAAAATACTAAATCACCTTTTCTTTGAACTAGCATGGAATAAAAGTAATGAGTGTTCCAAAGGATGCAAAATATATCCACATAATTTTATTTAAATATTCCTATAAAAATAAGGAGCTGGGATTTAGCTCAGTTGGTAGAGCGCTGCTCTGCAGTCTCTGAGGTCCTGAGTTCAATTCCCAGCACTGCAAAAATTGGAGAAGGATGTGGTAATCCTCTCCAGAGGCAATCCAAAACAATCAGCCACTGAAAACACTGTAAGGGTCGCTATGAGTTGGACACGACTCAACGGCACCTAACAACAACAACATAAAAATAAGACTAATTGATTCTACATGAGAGTCCACAATTGGAGAAGAAAGAACTTGCATCATAAATATTTAATACATATTTGTTGAGTATAAGTAAATGAATGACTAGAGGAAGAACTAGAAACATTTTAAATGATAAAATAATGAAATATACTATTATGATAGCACACACTGGTTCTCCTAATTACAAAATAAAATTTCTAAACTTAAATAATAAATACTCATAAAATGGTGAAGTTTAAAACCTAAAATAAAAAAGTTGAAAATACTAAACAATCTGGGTCAACTGAAGTTCAATAAGCCCATTACAAGGTTTCAACTGAAACTCTACAATGCATTTAAGAAGCAAGACTGGAACTGCACCTGGGTGTAGTGGAGCATGCCCGTAATCCTGTAATCCCTGAACTTGGAAAGCAGAGGTAGTAGGATCACAGATTTCAGACCAGCTTGGGCTACAGAGGGAAACCCTATCTCAAAAATAAAAAAAAAGAAAGAAAGAAAAAGAAAGAAAGAAAGCAAAGAGAAGAAAAGAAGAGAAGAGGAGAGGAAAGAGAGGAGGAGGAAGAGGAGAAGAAGGAGGACGGAGAGGAGGAGGGGGGTATGGAGGACAACAACAAAGACAAAGAGGAACAGGAAGAAAAAGAAGGAGGAGGAAGGTTGCAATTTGTGTCAAGGGCTATGAAAGTCTATAATGGTTACCTTGCAGACCACATAATATTCTCCTTTCATTATGAAGTGTGCAGGGAATGAATGAACGATAAACTAATTATATCATGCAACAAACTTTCTCCAGTGGGAGTACTATCAAGTCTTAAAACAACCCTAGCAAAATATTGTAGCAAAAATGTGGCATAAATATTACACTACCTATCAAGAACTATGGGTGCAGGGCCTGGCAATCCACTCCCAAGGTAAACCAGAAGCACTCAGCCACTGAAAACCCTATGAGGGTTGCTGAGTCGGATACCGACTCGACGGCACCTAACAACAACAACAACAATCAAGAACTATAATATATTAAACTGTGTCACGCTCCTATAAGAAATGCATTTGAAGTCTGGGCATCTTGGTGCATGGCCTATAATACATGCAGCTCAGGAAACTGAGACAGGAGGATCTTGAGTAGAAGGCCACAGGCAACCAGAGATAACAGTTTAAGATGGCAATTAAGGCAGCCTCTGTGTGACATGGTAAAATCAATGACTGAGAATAGGAGGGAATGGACTCTACTATAAAGAAACAAGGTCTAGAAAAGCCTGGAAACCACAGAGGAGATTGTGAGATAGTCCCAGGTTACAAAACTGAGCTGAGCAGTGAGAGGGAATAAGCAGGACCATCTTCAACTGTTGTTACCCTTCTGAGAAAGGATACTGGAATCCTCATCCAAAGAGGTAGGCCAGAGACCCCCTAGTCATTGGACTGGCAGTCCCACAGTCCTTGGAAGCCCTTCGCCTCTTCCAGGAATATAGTGACACAGTGGCTTTTCCTGACGAGGGGGTTCAATATTGGAGAAGTGACTCTCTTTCTCATGCTCCATGTCTTCAAGGGCCTTGACCCAGAGCCATCTTGAGAGGGAACCTATTGTGTGAGACTGAGCTACATCAGCAGACCTGAAAACAAAGAATTTTCACCTCTGAGGAGCCTAGGGGCCATCGGACACAAGCCTAGCTTGTATCACAGCTGCAACAGGCAGTTAACAATGAAGGGGGAGGTGGGATGCTGACACACTGAAAGGTCAGGCAGCAGGACACCTGGGACATTTGCTTGGAGACAAGCCCCACCCCCACCCCAAGGAAAGAAGAGGACTCCATCTCCTGAGGGAAACACTGGAAGACTATCAACTCTGAGTCATGGTCAAAATAAATAGACTCCATCTTCAACAGACCACCACCTTCACTATCAGATTCCAATATCAGAGGCCACAGAAAGAATCAGTCCAGTAGTAGTTGTCGTCTTCTCCTTCTCCTCCTTCTCCTCTTTTTTCTTGTTTCTCCTCCTCTTCCTCCTCCTCCTCCTTCTTCTTCCTCCTATTCCTCCTCCTCTTTTCCCCCTCCTTCTCTCTCTCCTTTCCTTTCTCCCTTCCTTCCTCCCTCCCTTTCTTTCCTTCCTTCCTTCCTACCTTCCTGTTATGCTAGAGATTGAACCCAGGGTTTTGCATAAGTGCTGTACCACTGTGGAGTACCCTCAGCCTTTTTCTTATTTTGATCTGAGACAAGATTTCCTTGAATTGTCCAGGTTGCCTCTGGCCTGGGGTTGAAGATCCTCTTGCCTTAGCAGCAAGAGACACTAGGACTGTACAAGTGCAACTTGGTGTCTGGCCTTTTTTTTTTTTTTCCTTTCCCCTCTTTTCATTTCTAACCTCTCTTCATTGTTCATTTCCTCATTTCTCTTTTTTTTTTTGTAATGTAATTGTTATCTTTTTTAAACTGTTTCTACCTATGTATCTCTCTTTTCCTATTTACTATACAAGGGAAAAGTTGATGGCTTTGAATGATGATGCTGGAGGTAAATATTGAATATCATGAACTTCAAAAAGAATCAACAAATCTGTTCCAGAAGGGTGCAATCAAAGAGTTCCTTGGAAGCAAGGAAGGATTACGTATTTGGATATGTAGTCAGGAGGGGTCAATCCCTGGAGAAGGACATGATGTTTGGGACAGTGATGGGTCAATGAAAACAAGGAAGACTCTCAAGTAGATGGAATGATACAGTGTCCGCAATGATGAGCTTAAACATAAGTAAGATCATGTGCCTGGTACAGAATTGGAGTGTTTCATTCTGTTGCACATAGGGTTGCTATGAGTTGGACCTGACTTGATAGCACCTAACAATAATAACATACTTTTATTATTATTTTTACCAAATTTTTTAAAACATAAATCTCTTAGACTTTTTACTTCTTATTGTTCTGCTTATGATCACCTAATTCTTATATATCTTTTTTATATTGGGCAAACATTTTTTTGCTCTTTTCCCTCCCTCTTCTTAACATTCATTTCATTCTAGATTGCTTTTTTCCTTTCTTTTAATTAACCCTTAGAGCATCCTTCTGTCTTCAGGAAATTACTATTTTTACCATCACCTTGAATATGAGGTAACCTCATAGCCACTCTCTGTTCTACGGGCACTAGTGCTGCAGCAGTTGGCTTTGAGAGATTTTAAATGTATTTCTATATCTAGTTTGGTCAAGTATTGTACCTGTCACAATGATTTGTCTTTCTCTCTGGGAGTGGCACTGGGAATTGAGATCCCAGGAGAAAACCACTCACTAAGAAGACCCTCATATAAAACAAGAAGAAATATTCATCCCTACAGATGCACAAATCACAACTTATAAACACAAGGAACATGAAAAACCAAAGCAATGCATCTCCTCCAAAATACCATGATTCCTTAACCATTGAATCCAAAGATACTGAAACAGTTGAAGTATCAAAGAATTTAAAAGTCTTATTTGTAAAAATGATCAATGACTTCAAATAGGACACAAATAAGCAAATTAGTGAAGTAAGGAAATCAACACAGGACCTAGATGAGAAAGTCACCAATGTAGAAGACAATGTCAACAGAATGGATGAGAAATTCAACAAGGAAATTGAGATTTGTGGGGGGGGAAACCCTGAAATGTTGGAAATGAAGAACTCAATAAACCAAATAAAAAACACAGTGGAAAACATCACCAGTAGACTTGACCAAGCAGAAGATACAATATCAGGGATGGAAGACAAAGTTGAGGAAATACTACATTCAGATATCAACAAAGAAAAAAAAGTAATAAAAGAACATGACCACAACTTCCAAGAACTTTGGGACATGATCAAGAAATCGAACCTAAGAATCCTAATGGTAGAAGAAGGAGCTGAGATAAAAACTAAAGACAAAGAAAACTTACTCAACAAAATGATAGCAGAAAATTTCCCAAATCTGGGGAAGAAATGGACTCCAACCACAAGAGGCATATGGAAAACTAAATAGACATGACCAGAAACAGACCTCCCCATGATAAATTATAATTCAAGCACCATAACTAAAGAACAAAGAAACAATGTTAGAGCTACAAGAGAAAAACACCAACTCATTTACAAAGGCAAACCCACCAGAATAACACTACACCTCTCAGCACAAACACTAAATAAAATCAAAGAAGACATGGAATGAAATATTTCAAGCCCTGAAAGTAAATAACTATCAAATAAGATGTTCTTCAAATTATTCCATAAAATATAAACGGGAGGAACACTACCACACTCATTCTACGAAGCTAGTATTTCCCTGGTACTGAAACCAGTCATGGACATATCAAAAAACAAAAACTACAGCACAATTTCCCTGATGAGCCCAGATGTAAAAATCCTTAATTAAATACCTGCAAATCGACTTCAACAACACATTTAAAAGGTCATAACAATAATTTAGTTAGTTTCATTCTAAGGATGCAAGGGTGGTTCAACATAGGCAAGACAATAAATGTAATAAGAACATAAATAGACTCAGAAACAGAAACTCCATGATCATATCAATAGATGAGGACTTTGACAAAGTTCAACATCTTTTCATGATAAAAGCTTTGAAGAAGCTAGGAATTGTAGAAACAAGCCTCAATATAATAAAGGCAATTATGAAAAACATACAGCCAACATAATACTACATGGGGAAAAACTGAATGCATTTCCTTTAAAACCAGGAACAAGAAAAGAGTGTCCACTGTCTCCACTATTTAATATAGTAATTGAACTGTTAACTACAACAGTAAGGCAAGAGAAAGACACAAAAGGGATTCGAATAGGAAAGGAAAAAGTCAAATTATCCCCATTTTCAGATGATATGACCTTATACTCAAAAGACTCTAAATAAAGACTCCACTAGGAAATACTTAAGAGCTAATAAACACTATCAGCAAAGTAGCAGGATACGAAATCAACATACAAAAATCAATGGTTTTTCTACACACCAATAATGACCAGGCAGAAAAAGAAATGAGGAAAGCAATCCCATTCATAGTAGCTTCAGAAAGAATAAAACACTTGGGAATAAACCTAACCAAGGAAGTGAAAGAGATCCACAGTGAAAGCTTTAAAACACTGAAGAAAGAAACTGAAGAAGACACCAGAAGGTGGAAACATCTCCCGTGCTCATAGATTGGAAGAATTAATATTGTAAAAATGACTGTATTACTGAAAGCAATCTACATATTTACTGTAATACTGTAATATCCATCAAAATCCCAATGACATTCTTCACAGAAATAGAAAAAAACTAAAATTCACAT
Organism: Pedetes capensis; assembly: GCA_007922755.1. Lineage (NCBI taxonomy): Eukaryota > Metazoa > Chordata > Mammalia > Rodentia > Pedetidae > Pedetes > Pedetes capensis. The sequence goes on from VMDO01033687.1 coordinate 12,360, forward strand.
GGAAGCTCACAAGACCCGGAATTGTTGAAGGGATCCTTAGCAGAAAGCACAACGTAAGGAGTACAATACCTGACTTCAAATTATACAACACTCCACAGTAAAAAAAAAAAATCCTCCATGGTACATATCCAAAATAGATATGTAGACCAACAGAACAGAATAGAGGATCCAAAAATAAACCTGTGCAGCTATAGACACATGATATTTAACAAAGGTACCACAAATATAGTTGGAGAGAATACATCCACTTCAAAACATGGAGCTGGGAGAACTGAGTATCTTCATATAGAAGACTGAATCTTCTAGTCTTCATGTAGAAGACTAGATCCCCCTCTCACACCTTGTACAAAAATCAGTTCAAAATGGATCAAAGACCTTAATGTAACACCTGGAAAAACATTTCAAGACACAGGTATAGCCAAGAACTTTCTGAATAGGACCCCAATAGCTTAGGAAACAATAGCAAGAACTGATGAATGGGATAAAATTAAAAAGCTTTTGCACAGCAAAGGACATAATTATCAGAATGAAGAGATAGCCTACAGAATAGGAGAAAATCTTTACTAGATATACATCAGACAGGGAATAAATATCTAGACTATATGAAGAGCTCAAAAAATTAAACAGCAGAAAAGCAAAGTATTTCTTCTAAAAATGAGCAAGTAACCTGAACAGAGTTTTCAAAACAAGAAATACAAATGGTCAACAATCATATGAAAAAATGCTCAACATCCTTAGACATTAGGGAAATACAAGTCATAACAGCATTGCGATACCATCTCACCCCAGTTAGAATGGCTAGCATCAACCAACCAAACTCCAACAAATGTTGGCAAGGATAAGGGGAGAAAGGAACCCCACTGCACTGCTAGTGGGGATGCAGTTGGTTTAGCCACTATAGAAATCAATATGGAGGTTCCTCAATAACTAAAAATAGAATTACCATATGGCCCAGCAGTACCACTCCTGAGTACATACACAAAGGAATATAGTCAAGATGCCATAGAGATACCTGCTCATCTGTGTTCATAGTGGCAATATTCATAATAGCCAAGATATGGAATCAGCCTAGGTGTCCACCGAAAAACAAATGAATGGATAAGAAAATTGTGGTATATATACACCATACAGTTTTATTCAGCCATACAGAAGGACAAAATTGTGGCATTTTCTGGAAAACTGATGGCATTACAGATCATCATTTTAAGCAAAATAAGTCAGACCCAGACAGACAAAAATCACATGCATTTTCTTACATGTGAATGTTAGGCTTCAATATATATTCAGTATTAAATATATAGGTCATCAAAGTAGAAGAGTCCTATGTAGGAAAAGATATCAGACAAAAGAGAAGAGGCGGGGGGTAAAGAAGAAAGGTTAATGTGAGAAAGAAAAGGAAATATCACATATTTTGCCCCTTAGGCAAAATTGGCATCCATAAACATAGGTAGAAATATACACAAACAAGACATGCAAGTAGAATGGGGATCACTGGTAGGCAGAGAGGAGATAGGGGAGGGGAGTCATGAGAAGGTCATGGGGGAAGTGAACATGAGCAATGTACAATAAAATACATATATGAAAATGTCATAATGAGACCCATTAAGTTTCACACTAAAAAAATACTACTAAGATTACTGGGGAAAAAATTCAAAAATAGAAATACAAAAGGCCTGAGAATGTAGCTTAGTGGTGAAGCACTTGTACAGCATGTATGAGGCCCTAGGTTCAAGTTCCAATAATGCAATACATACACACATACATACATACAATTCATTTTTACTGTGAAATAAGCATTAAGATGGTTTTTGCAGTTCACATTTAAAACAATTTTAATCAGAAAAATCTCTTGCAAGGTGCCTATTGACAACCCTGCTAAATAGTTTCTGTAGGATTTCTTCCACACTCAAAACAAATGTAAGCATAAGGATTCCATTTATCCAAGCAATAGCATAATTTAGCAGTAAATAACGGTGTTAAATCTAGGTTAGAAAATGACCCTAATGACTAAGGTATTTTCCCACTTTCTTAACAATTAACAACATTAAGTAAAAATCAATTGTAATTTCTGAACAGAGTGAATACTAAAGTAAGTATCCGGATCAGTTGATATGTATGGCAGCATCATTTAACAAATACTACATGTTATAATTTACCTATTATATATGATATATAATATTCCTCAACTAAAGCAAGAGAGAAATAGTCGTAATTCTCTTAATCTTGTGATTCTTAAGTTAAATGAATTTACTTGCTGTAAATATTTATTGAAAGATTTATTAAATGTTCATACTGTTTTGTTAGAAATATTTTTTGTAAGAAAGTCAGATTTTTAATTTATGTATTTGTGTTTTTACATGGAAAATGAACTAAGGAAAGTAATTTCATACAATTCAAAATAATACTGACCTAAATAAGAGACGTGAATTTAATTAGTCATAATGGAATCAATTTACTAAGTCTTATTTAATTAGAAGGTAAGAAAATTCCAGTAATAACCTCCCTATGTTTTGAAAGATTACACACAGTATTGTTGTTGTTAGGTGCCATCAAGCCGGATCCAACTCACATCGACCCAATGTGCAAAAGAAAGAGGTACTGTATCTGATAGTGCTTTTCTGCTATTTATAGGGTTTTCGGTGGCTATTTCGGGAGAGGGCTTCTGGGTACTGCTCTGGTTTTTGTGGTGCTAGAGATCAAACCCAGAGCCTCAGAGTACATGCAGCAAGCACTCTATCAACTGTATTAAATCCCAGCCCCACTTACACACAAGGGTTTTTGTTTAACTGGTATTCCAAAAGGCTCAAATGTTATAGGAGTTATCTTAGACAGTTACTGTGTTATTTGCTGATACATCTAACTTTTAGTAAAACCATAAATTTCTGTTCCCCTTTTTTTTTTTTTTTTTTTTGGTGGTAATAGAGTTGAACCTGGGGCCTCATACATGCTTTTTGCAAGAACTCAACCACTGAGCCATACTCCCAGCCCATTTTTTACTTCGTACTTTGAGACAAGGTGTTGCTAAGTTACATAGGCTGCTTCTGGCCTTGCAATCATGCTGCCTCCACCTCCCTGGTCACTGGGATTAAAGGCGTATGCCACTGTGCTTCACTTCTGTTCCTTTTTATGAAAGTACAGCAAAATATATAATACTTCTTTACAGAGAACACATATAATTAATATTATGTTAGATATCTGGAACCAAAAAGTTCCTTTTATAAATTATGCTGAAAAGAAATAATAGTAAATTTCCCATCTTAACTGTTTTAAGTATTTGATATAATAATGATAACCACTAAATGGATATTGTTGGGAATGTCAATTAATACAGTCATTAAGAAAAACAGATTCCTCAAAAAATTAAAAACAGAAACACTACAGGATGCAGCAATACCACTATTATGTATATATCGAAAGAAAATAAATTCAGTATGTCAAAGAGAATATCTGCACTCCCCTTTTCATTGCAGCACTAATTACCATAGTCAAGGAATGTCCATGAATTGATGAATGAATAAAGAAAATGTGGCACATATACGCCATTCATCCATAAAGGATGTAATACTGTTATTTGCAATGACACAGATGGAACTGGAGGTCATTGGGTTAAGAGGGCACAGAAAGTGGGTTGTGCCCTCTTTACCCACTTATATCTTGTGCCCTCTTAACCCACTTATCCCACTTAATCTCACTTATATGTGGAATCAAAAAAGTTGATCTTATGGAAGTTGAGAGGAGAGTGATTACCAGATGCTAAGGAAAACAGGAGAGAGGGAAACATGGGGAAAGGTTGCCCAGTGAGTAGCAGTTACAGTTACATAGGAGAACAAAGTTCTGGTGTGCTACTACTGTAAAGCAGGGTGGCCATAGATAACAATAACTTAGCATATATTTCAAAAAGAAGGATCTTGAAAGTTTTTACCATAAGAAAGGATAAATGTCTAAGGATATTGTTATTATTGGTAGGTGCCATCAAGTCATATTGGCCTCATAGCCACCCTCATAAGGTTTTAAATGGCTGATTGTTTCAGGATTGTTTCAGGACTGGACTGCCACATCCTTCTCTTACTTTTATGGTACAGGGAAATGAACCTGGGTCCTTAGAGAGTGCAGAGCAGCACTCTACCAACTGAGCTAAATCCCAGCCCCAACTGAGGACACAGATTATGTCTAATCTGATTTTAACATTACAATGTGTATATTGTATAGAAATGTTAACCCATTAATATATATTATTTTATGTATGTTACAAAGTTAATTTAAAGAACTATACCATTACATTTATCATCTTCATCTTTTTAATATTACTATATGCATAGTTTTTAAAGTGCTGAAACGTAAAGATGTCACACTGAACACAAAGGTGTGCCTGACTCATGCCATGGTATTTTCAGTCACATCATATGGTTGTGAAAGCTGGACATTGAATAAGGGAGACAGGAGAAGAACTGATGCTTTTGAATTATGGTGCTGGAGATGAATATACCACAGACTGCCAAAAGAACTACCAGATCTGTCCTAGAAGAAGTGCAACCAGAGTGCTCCTTGAAAGGAAGGATAGTTAGACTGCTACGTCTTATGTTCTTTGGACATGTAGTCAGGAGGAACCAATCCCTGGAGAAGGACATGATGTTTGGGAGAGTGGTGGGTCAAGGAAAAAAAGGAAGATCCTCAACTAGATGGATTGACACAGTGACTGCAGCAATGGGCTTAAACGTAAAAAAGATCATGGGCATGGGAAAATGTTGGAAAGTGTTTCATTCTGATGTACATAGGGTCACTATGTGTTGGCCCTGACTGGATGACCCCTAACAACAACAACCACAACATGCATACTGTTTTGAAATAGATTTCTAGATATTTTTTGTTGCCAAAGAAAGTTTGTAACCATTGAAAAGTTTCCCTCATATCTCTCTCTAGAAAAAGTATCTATATACAGGTATTTAGGGCTTAGAATTTTTTTTTTAAATGGAAGCATCACACATTCTTATTTTCCTACAATCACAGCATCACAGTTAACTGATCATTATAATAGATTTCACTCTGGTTACCACTAAATTATCTTGAAAAATACAAAATCATGCATTTGGTTGTTATAATGTCTTTCAACTTTAGCAATACACATTTTTTTCAGGGACCTGAAAATTCTTAAAGGTGAAGGAGGTATTAGTCGAAATAAGTAATACAGAATATGGCTTGGCAATTTTTTCCTGTAAAGAGCCAGAAAGTAAATATTTTAGGCTTTGCGAGCCGTACGGGTTATGGTGCAATGACTCACCTGTGGAACTATAGCACAAAGGCAGCCATAGGCAATATACAAACATACGAGTATGACTGTAGTCAATAAAAA
>VMDO01033688.1:5187-17808 GCA_007922755.1 Pedetes capensis
ATATTTTCAATGTATGTGAAGTAGTATACTTTCTTATAATAAGGTTCCTTTGGTTTGAGTTATTTGCTATTTATAGCTAAGAGAAACCTACATGTCTAATAACTTCATATTCTATACTATTATGTTTTATTTTCCTTTTGTTTTCAATTATTTCATATCTTTCAGGTACTAATACATTCACTTCCCAAATAAACAATGTCACGTTGGCATTAGAAAATACAAAAAAAAAATAATAATATCAGAAATCTTTGAGTCTAGTATTATCCCAGATTTTTCTTATGAAAAATAATGCAATACAGATAAATAGTAATAATAACTAATACTTATTGAAGTTGTAATCTACCATAAACTATTCTAGATACTTTTCATGCACTATTTCTATTAGATGCTGAAGTTTAGGTCGGTTTGTAGAGTGCTACTCTGCACTCTCTGAGGGGACTAGTTCAATGCCCAGCACTGCAACAGCAAGAAAAGGATGTGGCAATCCATTCCTGAAGAAATCTTGAAACAATCAGGGATTGAAAGCCCCATGAGGGTTGCTATGAGTTGGACACAACTTGACGGTACTTAACAAGAACAAATTTGTATTAGAATCTTACAAATGCATAAAGTTGGCATTATTCTTTATGTAAATGAAACTGAAATTCGTAGAAGTTAGACAATTTGTTTAAAGTTAATCAGACTATTAAATGGAAGAACCAGGATTGGATCACTAGTATCATTAGCTCTAAGCCCTCATGACTCCCTCAATATCATTAATTTAGTGAAAGAGAGAAAGCTCTGTTATTTTAGCATAACTCACATTAGCTGGCCTCTGGAATTGCTGTTAATCATTTTGGTAGCAAGACAATTTTTTTATTACTTATTTGGGGGAGTAAAGTGCACTTACCTCCTGAGGCAAAAATGATTTCATTACCCATATTTTGCTATAATAATATTGCAAAACAAAACTTTAACATTCTCATGTCTTATAACAACAAGCATTTATTTCTTGCTCATGATAGCTTTTATAAAATTAAATGTCTGCAGATTGGCGGAGGTAGTTCTGTTCTTGCCTGCTGGTTCAATTCAGATATTCTCTGAATGTCTTGCTTTCTGGGGTTAACAGCTACCTGGGGCATGCATGATCTTTGAATGGCAGATGGCAAAGCAAAAGGCCTGCAAAAACCTTATCATGCCTTTTACAGTCTCCACTGATAAATGCCACACTGGTGTATTTCATTGGTCAGGACATGTCACATGGCAGTGCACATAAATGTGGTAGGTTTTTGTAGAATATTTGTGATAGCAGTGAAGGCGGAGAAAACCATGAATACTTGAATAATAATATAATCTGCCATTAATACCAGCATAATTTATATATTTGCCACTATTTCTAAAAAGCAATGACTTCTTGGCCTTTCATCATACTTGTGTTTTATAAGTGTCATTACTGAAATATGTGTTTACACATGCAAGGACACAAAATTTAAAATATCTCCTGAATGTTAATATGTAAACACTCAAATCTCCATTTGCTGACAAAATACTGATTTTTTAAATATTTGTTTTGTTATAAACTTAGGCCATTCATGTAACTAATTTATTTTAAATTTTTATACAGTATCTAATCATTACAAACAATGAAAGTTAAGACACATGAACATTTAACAAATCGCTGTCTACTTTTCTGTGTATTTTGAATAATAACAACCACAGAAAATCAATTATGTGTTATGCACACACAATTATCTGAGTTTTGTAAATTTGCAATTATGTTATTTAAATTTAGTTTTAGAAGTCAATTCTTATATAAACATCTCCTTGCCAAAAAAGTTAATTTCTACTAATTTCTGTTAAAACAAAAACTTTAGAGACATTAAATTTGGCAGAAATTATTTGTGCAAGAATAATTCATGAATCAAGTAGCACCTTTATTCAGTAGAGGTCAAGGAAGACCCGCTCAGCAATGTGACCAGGCAGTATGTGTAGACAGAAAAAGGAAGTAACATGGAGAAATAGTTTGCTTGGTTATAGCTTGGCATTTGCCTTTTATCACATGGTCAAACAGTTGACAGCCTGTGATTGGCTAAAATTTGGCTGCTTGATTTGGCCAAGACTCAGCTGTCTATTATAGGAATATATTCTTAAATTGTAGTTTGTTTACATTCTAATTTAGATTGCAATTTTCTGTATAGAAAGGTAGCAATGGACAAAATTTAATTTTATTTAATAGTTTCAGTATCTGACTGGTTATTCTCCTTTCATACTTTTCCATTTCCGGTCTCTCTCATTTCATGTGATTGAGGATGGTCAGAAAGTTTGATCTTGCAGAGAACATTTCCAGCACTTTCCACTTGCCTTGGAACCTATCACATGGCACTTGGCTGAGGCCCAACAGTCGCTTAAGCAAGACTGTATGTGATAGAAAGAGTCACTTAGAAAAAGCTGACAAAGAAAACTAGTAAAGAAAGTCTGTAGTACAGTACAAAGAAAAACACTTTCTCTAGAAACATCCTTTACATACCTTATAGCATGATCAGAAATTAATCTATTTACCCAGAGGCAGAAGAAATCAAGAAAAGATATAACCCTTTCATGTTACTTATAATTTATGCTAAGATTATCTTCAACTATGTGATGGATAAAGATGCTTTTTGCTATTGCTTCAGACCAGTTTAGTTATCAAGAATTTTTGGATGGAATAAACTCATAAGGCAAATGAATTTAGCTTACTAACTTGCATGAGACTATACCTGAATTCATAATGGAATAATTCTGGTGCAATAGAGCCTATATGTATATTTATTTTTTGTCTTCTATGATCTCTTTGCAGATAATAGCCAAAGGAAGTACATGTGGTTGACTTTTTTGATAGGTGAAATGCTGAAGAATTTCACAATAAACTTCATAAAAGATTTTGCTAAATAGTTCAATTTTATTAATAATATTATTTTTTAAAATTACCATACAGTATGATTTTCATTATGAGATTTTCATATAACTATTTCATGTACTTGCTCTTATTCACTCCTTCATTACTCACCATGTTGCTTGTTGCTCCCACCCCATCCTACTATTCCCCCCACACTCTAGATACAGTCCTTTGTGCTTTTCAATCTTACATACATTTATATTTTTTCTTTTAATAGGGAAAGAAAATTGCAAGACTTATTTACTGAAAACTAAAAAACACTTTTGAAAGAAAGTAATGAAGTCCTAAATAAATTCTGTCTTCATTAATTAGAGCATCTAATATTGTTATGATGATTGTTAATATGATACAATTTCCCACATTGGTCTATAGATTTAATGTAATCTTTAACAAAATTCCAAATACCTTATCTGCAGAACTGAACACCTGGTACTAAAATTCATTTGGAAGTGCAAGAAACCCAGAATAGCCAAACTGATCTTGAAAAATAGCAAAGTTTAAGGACTGACTTTTCTGACTGTTCACAATTTATTATATAAAGCTACAGTGATCTAGATAGCAGTAGTCATGTCAGAGAAAGAAAAATATAGTTCAACAAAATAAAATTGTGTGTGTGAGTGTATCTTCACATACTGATTCTCTCAGACAAACCTATTAACATGTATGGGCTAGTAATGGGAATCACTGTTGATTTTTAATTGTTTATTATTATTTTTTAAACATAGATGTAGTGTAGTCTATGACTAAGAGTGCTGGTTACCCGGTAGGTATATGAATAAATTTCAGGATGAGTTATTCACTGTAAAAGAAATTAGAGATGCTAGAGGCTTTTATGCACTTGGTACAAAGCAAACTAGACACTGGTCCAAATATTTGTAAAATCACATTTTCTTCTGTCTTTATATCATGATAGTTTTAAGTCTGTTTGTTGACATTTTAATTCTTATTTCCAAGATGATTGTAGAAAATAAAATTAATAGTATGCTTGAAAGTAAAAAAAAAATTCATTAAATTTCAAACTCATGTTAGGTGCTGTCTGGTGAAGTCTGACTCGTAGAGACCCTATATGTAAAACGATGAAATGCTGTCTGGACAATGTGCCATACCAACACTATCATCAGTGCTTCTCTGCTGTTCACAGGGTTTTCAGTGGCCAAGTTTTGGGGGGAGAGAGAGCTGTCAGGCCCTTCTCCCAAGCTTATAGCACCCAGTGTTCTTAAGCGGTTTCCCATCCAAGAACTAATGAGGCCCACCGTGTCAGAGACAATGAGATTGTACACCAGGGGGTTATGGCTACAGGCAAATTGTGAAATTAATAGTGCCAAAATAGTTCAATTTTCATTTAAATATATGGCTCATATAGACACAAATATACAACATAATAGGATTTACTTAGTAGCTTATCCTGCATAAGTAAATGAAATTCAACTTGTCTATCATTGAACCAATAGTATTTTATTTTCAAATTTCATTGTGAAATTAATACCATAGATTGTTAGATTGTTGTTAGGTGCCGTCGAGTCGGTATCCAACTCATAGCGACCCTCTGTACAACAGGGGAAACACTATTGTCAGTGCTTCTCTGCTGTTCATAGGGTTTTCAATGGCAGATTGATTTTTGGGAGGGGGTTGCCAGGTCCTTCTCCCAAGCCTGCAGCACCTGGTGTTCCCTGGCGGTCTCCCATCCAGGTACTAACCAGGCCCGACCCTGCTTAGCTTCCGAGATCTGACAGGATCGGATGCCACAGGGCTACAGCTGCAGGCAGTAATACCATAGAAGATCTATGAAAATAAATATGATGGGTAAATATGAGATTTTCAGCAAAATAAATATAAAACATACTCCATCAATATTTTGTTGTAATTTTTATGATATATAATAAGGAATTGCCTACTTATTCAAATCTTGTTGTTATTGTTAGGAGCTGTGGAGTCCAGTTCAACTCCTAGGGACCCTTATAGAGTTTTCAAAGCTGATTGTTTCAGAATTACTTTGAGATTGGATTGCCACATCCTTCTCCCATTTTTGTGGTGCTAGAGTTTGAACCCAGGTCCTCAGAGAGTGTGGAGCAGCACTCTACCAAGTGAGCTAAATTCCAGCCCATTTACATCTTTTTTTTTTTTTTTTGTACTGGTGGTTGAATCCAGGGCCTCGAGCTTGCATACTTTGCAAGTGCTGGACCACTGAGCTGCATGTTCAGCCCTTTTTTTTTTTTTTTTTTTTACTTTTTGAGGCAGGGTCTCAATAAGTTAGCAGACTGCCACTGGTCTTGAGCTTGTGATCCTCCTGCCTCTGCCTCCCAAGCCTCTGGGATTGCAGGCGTGAGCCACTGGGCCTGGCTCTCCATTTACATCTTAATTCATTAAGCAATTTACTCTAGTTATTTGTAGTACAAGAATTCCCCTAATTAAACACTCTGATGTATGAGACACTGTAGTTAAATCATCCTGTAATTTTTTATCAAATTAAAACAACAGAAATACTGATTTTATTCATCTTTCCAATTTTTATATTACTCTGTATGTGATTATTTTTATCTGTAATAGTCTGCCTTTTCATTTCTCCAGCTTCATTTTATCAGGAATTTTAAATGGTCCAGGTTTAGAACAAGAATGTACTCTCTGGGAGCTAGAATGAAAAAAAAGATTGAAAGTAGTCTGCCCTGGTTATTCTCAGGAGGTGAATATTTTTCCATTGGCCAAAGACACAAATTCTCAAGTACTGGACAAACATGTACAAGCTGAAACCAGAACAGTGGAAGGAAGTCATCTAGGATGGTGAAGAATAAAAAGGATGAATTTAAAAGAAATGCTTTCACAAAGAAAGTTTTCAATCTATAAACTACCTCCACACAGAAAAGAAATCCTAATGGAATTTTTTTTTGTTTTTAATAAAAGCCTATTTTTATCCAATACTAGATAGACATTGAGTTTTCCAAAGATAGAAAGCATTTTAGTTCAATATGTAAGGGTTCAGGCTGGGATTTAGCTCAGTTGGTAGAGCGCTGCGCTGCAGTCTCTGAGGTCCCAAGTTCAATTCTCAGCACCATAAAAATGGGAGAAGGAACTGGCAATCCACTCCTGAGGCAATCCTGAAACAGTCAGCCATTGAAAACCCTATGAGGGTTGCTATGAGTCGGATACGTACTCGAAGGCACCTAACAACAACAACATGTAAGTGTTCAAACAGAACTTTAAGATTTTTTGAAATCATCATCTATCAGCCAATAGAATAACATGTCTTTAATTGATGAATTTATGATCTTGCTCATCTATGGTCTATTCAATTCATGGAATTGTCTCTCCACTATTTCCAATATTTTTTTCAGTACTAGGGTTTTATTCGGGGCCTTGCACATGCTAAGCAAGTGTTCTCACATTGAGCTACACCCCTAAACCCCTTTTAATGTTTTGAGACAGTATCTTACTAAGTTCTGACAGCTACCTCTGCCCTTAAACTCATTATCTTCCTACCTTACCCTCCTTAGTTGCTCAGATTATAGGCATGGACCATAGCACGCAGCTACTTCCAAGATTTTTTGATATGAAATGCTGGTTTCTATAAAACATCTCTTATTGGGTATACTATAAAAGTATAAATAGAGAGGGGACATCACAGGCAATTCATCTTCAATTCCAGGAAATATGTCTTTGAGCAAGGGAGTCAAACTTTGTTCTACATAGTATCCTAATATCTAAATATCACTAAAACAATTATTTCCCAGTTTTTACTTGCAATATGGATTTTAAAGTTTTAGATCAGCACTCCATTGCCAATATATATTCAAGCTTCGTTCTGCTACATCTTTCTCTTTTTCTTCTGTGATATTGGTTGTGTGATTTTTGTATTTTCTGCTTATACATGGCAAGAGGCATCTAATGATAGTATTATTGACATTATACATCATAGAAATATGATTCATATTGCAGAGAGGTTTCTTGTGTATTATGAAGTATTTACCAGCATCTCTGGTCTCTACTGGCTAAATACCAGTAGCAACTCTTGCCATCGCCATCAATTGTGACAAAAGTTTTTCCAGACATATCCCAATATATTCAGCTTCAGGAAAGGAAACATTTTTTTCTCCTGAGAATTCTTGGTATGTAAGAATTTTTAGGATTTTCTGTGTAGACATAATTTTCCTCTTTATAATGTCTGTAACAACTAACTCAATTGGTTACTCAATCTAGGCACATAATATATTAGACTGAAAATTCTTGGCTCTGAAGTGACAGGACCTAGAGAAAATGAGGATGACTATTTGTGATTTAGCCTGCAGCTGTAGCCCTGTGGCATCGATCCCATCAGATCTCGGAAGCTAAGCAGGGTCAGGCCTGGTTAGTACCTGGATGGGAGACCGCCTGGGAACACCAGAAGCTGCAGGCTTGGGAGAAGGACCTGGCAACCCCCTCCCAAAAATCAATCTGCCATTGAAAACCCTATGAACAGCAGAGAAGTACTGACAATAGTGTTTCCCCTGTTGTACAGAGGGTCGCTATGAGTCGGATACCTACTCGACGGCACCTAACAACAACAACAACAAAATTTGTGATTTGCATTCTTATGTTCTTCCCATTATATTCATTTTTGCATATTTAAAATAGAGACATTAAGCATCACAAATTGTAAGCATGTAAGTTTTCACTGCTATCAAAGTCAAGTCAGTAATTAGTCTGCATCCTTCACCATTACAGTTGAGAAATTGAAATAGAGGAAATTATTTCAAAATGTCCTTGGTACTAAGCTCACTTCAGGCATTGCTTACCATTAATTTCCTTAAATTTAATTTCTACCAGTGAAGTTTTAGGTTTCATAAGTGCAATTCCATATTTTACAGGTGCTTCTCAGAAGAAATTGTTATTTTTATAGACTTTTGTTGTTGTTAGGTGCCATGAGTCAGGTCCAATTCATTGTGACCCTATGTTCAATAGAACAAAACACTACTCCATTCTGTGTCAGGCAAAGGATCATTTTTATGTTTAAGCCCGTTGTTGTGGCCACTGTGTCAATCCATCTAGTTGAGGGTCTTCCTTTATTGCTGACCTGTCACTCTCCCAAACATGATGTCCTTCTCCAAGGATTGGCCCCTCCTGAAACACATGTCTGAAATATGCAAGATGCAGTCTAGTTATCCTTGCTCCAAAGAAACACTCTTGTTGCACTTCTTCTAAGACAGAACTGTTGGTTCTTTTGGTATTCCTTGGTATATTCAATATTGTATTCAGAACCATAATTCAAAAACATCCATCTTCTCCTGTCTCCCTTGTTCAATGTACAACCTTCACAACCATATGATGCAACTGAAAATACCATAGCATGAGTCAGATGCACCTTCATCTTCAATGTGACATCTTTACTTTTCAACACTTTAAAGCTGTCTTCTGCAATGGTTTTTCCAAATGCTATGCATCTTTTGATTTCTTGACTGCTGCTTCCTTGGGTGTTGATTATAGAACCATGTAAAATGGTAGAGTGCTGTCTTGCACTCTCTAAGGCCCTGGGTTTGATTCTCAGTACTGCAAAAAATAGGAGCAGGATATGGCAATCCACTCCTGAAACATTCCGGAAATAATCAGCCATAGAAAATCCTGTGAGGGTTGCTATGAGTCATATTCATCTCAATGACATCTAAAAGCAAATTTTTATAGGTAATTACCACTTATATAATTAAATGAAGAAAGCTGTTATTTTAAAGGAGGGCTAGAAGTGACCAGTGGCCTCCTGAAGACTGACACTGCCATCATACTTCTGACATTTTCTTTAGATCCTTGAAGGAGTGAGGAAATCAGTGAGAAGTTACTAAAGCAGCACTTTGGTCTCCAAGATCCTCAGTGAAAGTTTTACATTGCAATCTTCTGATACTCAAGTCGTTATATATGCATATTCTGTAACTGTTTTGCAAACAAATATGTGCTATGTTTTAATGTTATGGTTTTATTTCTGGGAGGAATTAATTGCTGGGCTCTAAATAGCCTAGATAGCAGCCCTGTCCATTATTGCTTGTGTGCTGGGTCGTGCTTGGTGGAGCTCCCCTGTTGTCTCATCCACCTGTTCTAAATTGACATCCAAATGCTCTTTTCCCTAGGGCTTCTTTTTAAAGTATTTGTTTAGAAGAGATGTGATGCCTACTCCCAGTTTTGACATTCTAATAATATCCTCCCTGCAATATGGGGCCGTTATAATGCCCTATTGGTGATGATTGAGGTTGCTATCCTTCCAGGAGTTTTATGTTAATATAGCCACCTGGAATATGTAATGAGACAAGATGTTAGTTGACTTGAAGATTATCATTATGCATTCTAAATATATAAATAAAAATTTTCCTTAATAACATTGTAGAACAAATAGGGTTTTACAATCTGGACAGGTGATTCTATATGTTACCAACTTTATTGCTATTTTCTGCCCCAACTTAATATATAACATAACAGTATATATTAATGTATACAGAAATATGATGAATTTATACATTCATTGAAGTGAGTCTATTTAATATTTCTCACTTATACTATTGCTTTATTCTTTGCCATTCACACAAGGACTTGAGTACTTTTACTTCCTTAAGAAAGGACCTCAATAAAACCTCCAAAACCAAAACTAAAAAAGGAACATAAAAAGAAGCTAAAAGATGATTACTTTCAGGACTTAAAATTTCAAATTTCTGTACTCAGAGAGAAGTCAAAATGGCATCAAATTTTTTATAAAAAACTACAAAGATGTTACCTCTGATAACAACTCCTTTTCCCATACCTGCCTGGACATATTCTACAAAAGAATGTTGTTGTTAGGTGACCTTCAGTCGGAATCCGACTCATAGCAACCCTACATACAACAGGAGAAACACTATTGTCAGTGCTTCTCTGCTGTTTACAGGGTTTCCAATGTCAGGTTGATTTTTGGGAGTGAGTTGCCGGGTCCATCTCCCAAGCCTACAGCACCTGGTATTTCCAGGTGGTCTCCCATCCGAGTACTAACCATGTCTGACCCTGCTTAGCTTCCGAGATCTGATGAGATCGGATGCCACAGGGCTACATCTGTAGGCCCAGAAAAGAATAGGATTTTCTAAAGAGAGCAAAATCCTATTCTCTTTAGAAAATCCTATTTTGCTCTCTGTTTAGAAAATCCTATTCTTTTCTGGGCCGGATTTTTTCTAAAGAGAGAGCGGGCTGAGATTTTAGCTCAGTTGGTAGAGCGCTGCGCTGCAGTCTCTGAGGTCCCGAGCTCAATTCCCAGCACCACAAAAATGGGGGAAGGACCTGGCAATCCACTCCCAAGGCAAAATCCACTCCCAAAACAGCCACTGAAAACCCTAGGAGGATCGAGGGTCGGGTCGCTATGAGTTGGATACCTACTCGGCATCTAACAACAAAGAGAGAGCATACCAGCTGGAAAGAATTGATATGTTAAAGAAAGAGACTGTGTATCCTTTTGTTTTGTCAAACAGTATGTAACTTTTAGATATTCAAGCATAAAGGTGACCTGCTTCTCATTTTCCATGTAGAGCTATTCAGAGATGGTAGGGATGAAGAGATCAGAAAATAATATATGATATCTCTATGCATAAAAGATCTGAAAAGTTTTAAACTTTTCCAGTGCCTGAAGATTCCTTAAAATATTAACTTGTTAGCTGTAACCCAGAAACAATCGGAACAGTGATCAAATCAGGAGATATTAGCATAGACATGATCATACAATTATCTGCTGAATGTCTTTTATATGCCAAATATTTTTATGGACAGAGAAGCACAGCAGTAAACAATTCCCACAAAATCTCTGCCTTTGCAGAAATTACTTACTCTCTAATTTCTTGGCATGATGTAGACCTTCCAGAACTTGAATTCTGCTCTAAGAGAAATGAGTCTATGTAAGTGAACATAAGAATGGACTATGATACAAAATAACATTACACTTGGAGAAAGTATGAAAATAAAATTTTATAGAAAATAAAATCAAATTACAATTCACTAAATATATAATTCACTGAATATTTGAGTTCCTGATTTTATATATGAACTGTCGTGCTAAGAACCAAGTGAATAACACACTTCTATTACACATTATTTTGTGTTTTTAATGTTGCTGTGATCATGTATTGAACATATTCAACAAACCAAATGTACAACATAGTGAAAGAAGAGCACATATTTCTGATATTCATGAACTACTTTAACTCTTTCAAAAAATATATGCCAACTCTAAAATAATTCACTTATAGTGAAAGTGATGAAATAGAGTATTCTTCAGGATCCCCAAAACTAACCAGAAATTATGTAAAGTAATAAGACATTTTAAAAAACAAAACTTTCATACATATGTAATTTAGATGGAATATTTTGAAGCATCATTTTCTGGAAAACACTTGTAATTTGGTGTGGTCAAATATTATTTTTAATGTAGACATGATGTTAGAAAATTCTTTATATAATATATAATAATACAACTTGTTCTTCCTCTGTCTTCCTTTCTTTCCTTCCTTCCTTCTTTCCTTCCTTCTTTCCTTCCTTCCCTTCTTTCCCACAGTACTTAGTTGAACCCAAGGCTTTGCACATGTTTTGCAAGTGCTTTTACCATTGAACTGCAACTCTAGCCCATTTTTAATTTCTTTTTTTGACAAAGGATCTCACTAAGTTATGCAGTGAGTCTCAACCCTAGAACTTGTGATCCTCTTGCCTTAGCTTTCCGAGATTAGATATGTGTCACTGAGACTGGCAAAAATATTTATTTTAATTGAGACAGAATTCACATGCATACCATTAACTATTTCACAGTACACAACTTTGTAGTTTTCACTTTATTCAAAAGGTTGGACAATCATTACCACTATTTAATTCCAGGATATTTTCATCACTACTACAAAGAGAAATCCTGTACAAATTTTCATTCTTTCCATACTTTTTCCTACCTCCATCCTCAGGAAACCACTAATCTACTTTTTGTGTCACTCAGTTTTCCTGTTCCAGACATTGCGTATGAGAAGACTCATCCAATACTGGGTATTCTATGATTACCTTCTTTCCCTTAATATTTTCTAGATTCATCCATGCTGCTTCAGATATCAGTGCCTAATCCCTTTATGTTACATTTAATGTATTTATTCTGTTGTGTTGTTGCTGTATTTTATTGATCCATTATCAATTGATTATCATTTTTGTGGTTTCCATTATTTTTCTATTACAATTAATGGTACTATAAAATCCATGTAGAAGTTTCTATATGAGCATATATTTTTAGTTCTTCTTGGTGTATATGTATGAATGAAACTGCTGGGACATTATGACAAAATAGGATTTTATAAACTGCCAAACTATTTTTCAGAGTAGCTGTATCATTTTATATTTTTATTAACAATAGATAAGGGTTTTGATTTTTCTATATCCTTGTCAGCAATGAATATTGCTTATTACTTGAGCACATAGTGGATGTAAAGTGGTATCTTGTTTCAGTTTTAATTTGTATTTCTGGCAAACTAATGATAGTGCATAACTTTTTATGTGTTTATTAGTCACTATATCTCCAATATAGAAAGATCTCTCTAAATCATTTACTTTTTAAAAAGTGATTTGTCTTTTTATTGTCAAGATTTAAGAAATATTTACGTAGTCTATATTCTAAGCCTTTATCAGATAAGTGTTTGAAAATATTTTCTTCATTTGCTGGTTTGATTTTCACTTATTTGACAAAGTTTTTGATGAAAAATGCTTTAAAT
>VMDO01033689.1:0-17653 GCA_007922755.1 Pedetes capensis
CGCATGTAATTGTTATAACAAGATAGAAACAAAGACCACTACAGGAAAAGTTTCTATCTTAAACAGAAATGGAACCCAAGGACATATAGAAAAATACTCTATAGTAAAAGATAGAGAAGACTTGGATGGGAAACTTAGATAGGAAGGGGGGAGGGGGGAAACATAGAGGAGGGTAAGGGGTAACCTATATGTATAATGCTTATCAAATTGCATATATGAAAATTGTCACAACGAAAAGCATGTCAAAATGAATCACATTATGATGTACATTAAAAATTTCTAATTAAAAAAAAAGCTAGGAAAGAGGATTTTGAATGTATTCACCCAAAAAAATAAAGGTAAAAATTTAAAGTGAGGTATATACTAATTCTCTCTCCTGTCAGCTTGTAGTGCTGTGGACCCTTGCATGTTGCTATAATGTTGAAAGCAATGTCACTGGCATTTCAGATACCAGCAGGGCCACCCATAGCAGACAGGTTTCAGCTGAGCTTCCTGACTAAGACTAGAGAGAATGGTCCAGCAGACCACTCCCAAAATAACTAGCCATTTAAAACCCTATGAATAGGAGAGAAACACTGTGAAATATAATACCAGATAATGAGGCCCCCAGGTTGGAAGGAATTCAAAGACAACTCAGAAAGAGTTGCTTCCCTTAAGTAGAGTTGAGCTTAATGAAGGGAATGGAGTAAAGCCTCTTGGATCTCCTCTGGCTGATCTGACACAACTTCAAATGAAAAGAAACACAATATCTGTAACAATGGGCTCAAACATAAAAAGGTCATATGCATGGCACAGTGTTGGGTAGTGTTTCATCCTGCTCTACATAGGGTCGCTATGAGTCAGATATGACTTTGACGGCACCCAACAACAACAACATATTGTCAAAAGTATAAGCAAGTGATATTTGAAACCTTCCCATTTTATGCTCACTCGCATGCACACACCCACATGCCTCTTCCAAAGGCCTGCTTGTTCTGATCTTCTAAACTTTAACCAGGCCCCTGACCAATCTGCTCAAGAACCATTGCCCAAGAAGTTGTCTACATTCTTGCCTTAGCCACTTCTCTGGCCATAATCTGGTGATGAGCAAATGCACAGCCTGGAGCTCTTCCCTTCCCGCAGATTTTCCTTTGGTACTGTCTTTCAGGGACACTCTGAGTAGGGTTGTTGGGCACCAGCAGTCCACTCTCACTGATCACCAACATACCCAACTGACCCATCCATGAATTAACCTTGGTCCTTTCCTTAATTCTAAACTCATATGAGAAAACCCACTCGATTTTGGCATAGCTATGAGGCGAGGATGGGCAGCAACATATCTGTGGTGGATGATCACAGTTGTAGTCTGGGCAGCCCATCAATGCAACCTGCTTGTGCTTTCTGCACTGCTCATGCATATCTCAGATACATCATTCCCATCCTACAGTGGATTGCTACTAAGACTGTCTAAAATTATAATTGATCTACAGGAACCCATTTGTGATGGGCATCTCGGGCAGTACAGATACTTCACATCTCATGGTTAGACACTCCATCCATATCAATGCTTAGTAAACCAATGGGAAATGATGTTTGAAAGGTGTTTCAGGTGGGACAGGGCCTCTATCTAGAAACCAAAACATACATTTAATTTTCTTATTAGAGCCTGCCATGACATCTTTCCTGACACAGACTGAAAGAAGACTCAGCTGGGTCCATGAGCCAAGTGAGAGAGCTACTTGTGTCATATATTGGACTTATTTCAGAGACTTGGTGAAATATATCAGTCTTCCACATCCCTGAGTAAATTGGTTAGAGCAATATTGTCAAGCACAAAATATACTTTGTTTAGAGTTTGAATGTTGTTGTTGTTGTTAGGTGCCATCGAGTCAGTATCCGACTCATAGCGACCCTCATAGGGTTTTCAATGGCTGAATGCTTCAGGATTGTCTTGGGAGTGGATTGCCAGGCCCTTCTCCCATTTTTGCGGTGCTGGGAATTGAACTCGGGGCCTCAGAGACTGCAGCTCAGTGCTCTACCCACTGAGCTAAACCCCAGCCCAGAGTTTGAATAGGCTCAAGAAATTCTAAGCTTTTTCCTTAAAGTAGGAAGTGAGAGATGCTCTTCTGGCCATGACAGACATTCCTTTTCCTGCCTTTCAAAAATACCAAAGTTTTTCTAATCACATCAGTCTCAAAGTCTGATATCTTGTGTTTTACATCAACTTTAACCATTTGTCTTTTTGATTTGTTGTTGTTGGTAGGTGCCCGTCGAGTCGGTATCCGACTCATAGCAACCCTCTGTACAATAGGGGAAACACTATTGTCAGTGCTTCTCTGCTGTTCATAGGGTTTTCAATGGCAGATTGATTTTTGGGAGGGGGTTGCCAGGACCTTCTCCCAAGCCTACAGCTTCTAGTGTTCCCAGGTGGTCTCCCATCCAGGTACTAACCAGGCCCAACCCTGCTTAGCTTCCGAGATCTAATGGGATCAGATGCCACAGGGCTACAGCTGCAGTCCTCTTTTGACTTAGAGACCTGCAAATTTAAACAGGGAAAGAGAGGGAAGGAGAGAGAGAGACAGAAAGAGAAATAAAATTTTGACCTAATATATACAACTATGGAACTGAAACAAGATAACTCATTTGAAAAGGAGAAAAGGAACCACACTGAAGCCATTATCCCATATTCTACGGCAATCCAGAATCTCTGCTCCCCCAAATGTTGCTATATCCCTTCACTCAGGAAGTAAGGAATATTCATTGATTAGTCCCCATTTCTGCTTCCTGTGATTGGGTCTCAAATTTCCATGGTTTTTATCTCAGTACTCTGGGGCATTACTTTTTCCATCAACTTTGTCCAGTTCTCAAGAAGACTTTAGAGAATATGCCCTGGGTGACAGCTAAGCAGCTTTCTTTTCTTCACTTCTACCAGCAAAATTGGAGATGCCAGCCAGACGTGGCTCACACTTGTAATCCCAGTGACTCAGGAGGCAGAAGCAGAAGGATCTTGGTTCAAGGCCGGACACAGCCTGCATAACTTTGCAAGAACCTGTCTCAAAACAAACAAACAAACAAATAAATAAATAATGGACTAAGAGTGCAGCTCAGTGGTAGAGTGATTGCAAAGCGTGTGTGAGGCCCTGGGTTCAACCAATAGCGCTACCAAAAAAAAAAAAAAAAAAGGATATGCTGTAGATTGTTAAGATATTAAACAACATTGGTCCCTGTTAGCCATGGCTGGTGGTGCTGTAACTATGTGTCCCAAAATTCCTGAGAGTTTTATATACTTGATTACAGTCAACATATTTATGTAAGCAAAAAATTTATGGTCTTTATTGTGCATTCTATTCTCATCAAGTACTGTATATTTATAAAAGTCACAAATCTTTGTGTACTTTAAGTACTATTGGCTCATCAGGAATCTGATAGGACCATATTTCCTATAAGTCCTTTGATCTTCAGAGGGGATGTAGTAAGTACTGTCTTAATTCTTTCAAACATCTTAACAAAGCATAGGCAGGCTATTCTTTGATTTGGTCGATGCCTCTAAGCTACATCTTAAAAATCCTTGATTATATCTTTGTTCTAAGGTTATGTCTTAATTTGATAATATTTTACTTACTGGTAACATTAGAGAGACCAGGCAATTTTTGAAGGGTTTTACAACCCAGTATATCTTGGAAGCTTTCTATCGTTTCTTCATTCTTTTTACTAACTGGATAGTTATTTTTTGAAGTCAGCTCTCCTTTATTACCTTATTCAATCCAACAAAATGCAATTAGATCACTGCTTCTGCATTCTTCCTGGAATCCATCTTGCCAAAGTCCACAAATTAATTAAATCTAATGTCAGCCCTCAGGATGATCACATATGACAGGTTTTACAAATATTTCAGGACTACATCATATGAACTACTGTTTTCTAACCTTCTATACCAGCTTCATTCACTTCTAAGATTAATGCCACATAGTTTAGTTTTTAGTTTTATTATCATTCTACTTCAGGTACAGTGTTTGCATCAGATAACTTGCTGTTTAACAACTGCAAAAATCAATAATACAACAAAATAAAAATTTATTTCTCAAACATCTTACTCATTGAATTGGTGCTTCTACTTTTGTCAGCTGGGCTCATTTACTTATCTATGTACCTACTGAATTTAGCTGAGCTCACTTTGATAACTCTACTTCAAACATGTTGTTGTTGTTGTTGTTGTTGGGTGCTATCAAGTTGGGTCCAACTCATAGTAATCCTATGTACAACATAATGCAACACTATTTGACATTGTGCCATGCCAGGCATTATGTCTGACAGTGCTTCTCTGCTATTTGTAGAATTTTCTATGGCTGATTGTTTTGGAGCAGGCTGCCAGAGCCTTCTCCCAAGCCTATAGCACCCAGTATTCTCAAGCAGTATCCCATCCAAGGACTAACCTTAGCTTACCTCCCCTGTTTAGCTTCTGACATCAAATGCAATTGGACCCAGGATGGTATGTATGGTCATAGACACTTCAAACATAGATCTCTGAATATGTCAAGCAGTCCTTCTAAAAATGTCTTACAATACCCTCGGACCAACTAGCTAAAGGGGAAATGGTAATTTCACATCAATAAAAGTGCAAAAGAATATGTCCAATGACACAAGCACATTTCAGTCCCTATGTGCTGAAAAAGCTATTTATTTATTTATTTATTTATTTATTTATTTATTAATTATTTGGATAAGGTCTCACTATGTACCCTAGCTGGCCTCAAACTCTCAGTCCTCTTCCCTCAGCCTCTCAAACACTAGGATTAGAGGTGTGTGCCACCATGCTTGGCCTGAAAAAGCTTTCGTCTTCAGCATCCCACTGGCCAAAGCAAAGAATCTTGTTATCTAAGCCCAGAATCAAAGGGTGATGAAGTACACTTTGCATTTTGTGGGAGAAATTCCAAATTTATGTGGAGAAACATGCCAGTTGAGAAAGAAGTGAGATTTATTTGCTGTTCTACCAAGGCATTTTTGTGAAAAAAAGACAATAAATTTGGTGCATTTTATATTCATAAATGCCTGCAAACATCCAGAGTATATCTAGGAAGCAACTGATGTCAAAGTCTTGGTCATGTCAGAGCTAGGGAAATAGATTTGGGCAACACTGGTTTGGATATGTAAAAATTTTGCAGGGCATATTTCATGAATAAGGGGGCCTTGGTTTAGCTCAGTTGGTAGAGTGCTGTGCTGCACTCTCTGAGGACTTGGGTTTGATTCTCAGCACCACAAAAACTAGAGAAGAATATGGCAAGCTTCTCCTGAATGAATCTTGAAACAATCAGCTGTTGAAAACCCTGTGAAGGTCACTGTGAGTCAGACATGACTCTATGGCACCTAACAGTATCCTGAAAAAGACAAAAAGGGTAACACCTGAGAATAAACAGAGAGGCATGGGAGTAGATAATAGAAAAGATGCCAATAGAGGAAGCTAAGAAGGAGCATTTGTGTATAAAGGAAAATACAAACAAGTCATACAGCAGATATCAGAATGAAAAAAAAGACAGAGGGAAAGTAGTAGTAAAAGGTGCAGAAAGGTCAATATAGGTGAAACCTGGAACTACATAATTGCATTTGGTATTTAAAGGCTCTTATTTTCATGTTACAGATATATGAGACAATCACAAAATTTGTACATGGTTTACTAATATCTAAATACAGATCATGGGTCATAACATTGACTACAGAGTTGCCTGTCGGTAAACAGATTTAATAAGCATAAAATTTTGACTGGTATATACATAGGAGAAAATAAAATATTAAAATTCTTTGATCTCTACATCTAAATAGTTCTTACAACTGGATGCATATGGAAGGAGAGTAAATTATAAAAGCTAGATGAAAATGTAGTTTAGAAGTGCTTTTTCAGTCTATCTCATTTATAATATAAGTAATAAAATATAGTTAGAATAAAACACATTAGAAGAAATAAATTCCCAAAGCCTATTCTATACCTTTGACTCTATGTTGTTAAAGAACTTTAAGAAAATATAAAGCCCACTGGAAATACAAAATTATAGTAATATCAGTTTCTTCCCTTAGGAGAGTGTTCAATGATATGTTCGAATTCTATAAATAAAAGAGATATAACAACATTAGATTCTAGCCTATTAGGAATAATTTGGTTTTTTTTCCCCAAATCAACAAATTTCAAATATCTAAGTACTATAGGGAATTCTATACATGAAATATACCTAGCTTTAAGAAAAATTTTGTCCATTTTTTCTTATAAATATGGCAAAAACATAAAGTGATTTTGGCCACAAAGGTTAATTTCATGCACATAGTTGTTATGGGTTGAATGATGTACCCTCTCAATGATGTATTGAAGTCCTAGTACCTTGCGCCTCATGATATGATTTTATTTGGAAATAGAGTTATTACAGATGTAATTAGTTAAACAGAAGTCATGCTGGAATTGAGTGGGCTTCTAAAGCTATATGGCTGCTGTCTTTATAAGAAGATATCTTTGTAAAGATGAAAACACTGTATATGAAGAAAGGAGAGTGGAGGCATCCATCTCCAGCCAAGGAACACCAAGATTTGCTAACAAACTCCCAAAGCTAGTAAGGGTCAAGAAAGGATTTGCCTACTTTTCAGAGAGAGTATGATCTTGCCACCATCTTTATTTCAGACTCTTCTCCAAAATTTCTATGTTTTAAACCACTTGGTTTATGGTATTTTTCTACAGCAGGCCTAGGAAACAAATGCAGCAGCTCACAACCTTGAAAGTAGTTATTGCTAGGTACTGTCAAGTTGTGTCCAACTCATAGCAATCTTATATACGACAGAACGAAACACTCCTGCCACTATGTCAGTGTTTCTCTGCAATTCATAGAGTTTTCAGTGGCTGATTGTTTTCAGAGTTATTTTGGAAATGAATAGCCAAGTTCTCCCATTTTTATGGTGCGGGGGATCAAATCCAGGGCCTCAGAGAGTGCAGAACAATCACTCTTCTAATAGAGCTAAAAACTAGTGCTGCCAAAAAGTAAGCAACTTAAATATATCCTTGCATCTTATGTGAGGAATTTTTGGCAACCTAAAGGTGTCCATCTCACAAAATAATAACTACCCACATGCAAATTAATAAAAATTATCAAAATCATAGATAAATATTTTAAAAGTAAAGATGTTTAAATGGTTTAAATGTATCAATAAAATAATCCCATTGATTAGGTACCAATTCTTAGCAAGGTGTGACACTTGGTGACAAAAATCATGAGCTTTGAAGTCAATCAGACCTGGCTAAAAAGATCCAACTCCAGTATTAATTAGTTGTTTGACCTCAAGCATTTTATTCAAATTTTCTAAAATCCAGTTTCCTCATCTGTAAAATGCATATTGTAATGATGTTAAATGATGATTATAATGATATCTTCCTTTCTCATAAAGACAAAAGAATATGTTCTTTAAATCATAATGCCAGCAAGAGAAAAACTTTATGTTAGCTATTTTTATAATTCTTATTGTATCATTGATCAATTTTTGTTTCCTTTTAGAATTCTTGCTCCCTGCTATTACAAATCAGCTTATTCCCCTTTCATTTTCTTTTGCCATGTTGTTGTTGTTAGGTGCTGTCAAGTTGTGTCTGACTCATAGAGACGCTTATAGGGCTTTCAATGGCTGATTGTTTTGGGATTGCCAGGTCCTTCTCCCAATTCTTTTGCCATAGCAGTTCTATAATATCCTTCTGTCAATTTAGCCTTGGAAGATGATGAGTATGATACAGGTTATTACTTGACAAAAGATGTTAAGTCATATGATGGGAAATGCACAGTCTCTAGAGTTGGAGAGATCTAGTCTTTCACATTTAGTAGCAAGGAAGAGTTGGCCAATTCATTTAACCTCCCAAAGTATTGTTTATTTTTCTGTAGAGCAAAATATAATAATGTCTATGTTACTGAGAATTGTTGTTGCTTTGTTAGGTGCCGTCAAGTTGGGGTCCAATTTATAGCAACCCTATCTACAACAGGCGAAACACTATTGCCAGTGCTTCTCTGCTATTCACAGGGTTTTCAATGGTGGATTGTTTTTTGGGAGTGGCTTGCTGGGTCCTTCTCCCAATCCTACAGCACCTGGTGTTCCCAGGTGGTCTCCCATCCAAGTACTAACCAGGCCTGACCCTGCTTAGCTTCCAAGATCTGATGGGATTGGATGCCATAGTGGTATGGCTGCAAGATCCCTGAGAATAGTAAATTCAAAATAAAGACAAAGCATCTGACATATAGGAGAGACTCAAATCCTCCTATGATGGCCTTCCCAAATCACCACTCTGTTCAGACATGAGGTTCACTCCATTGTCATCCCCAGGACTGTTAATATGTCAGGATGTCAGTACCTTAACAATGGAGTCATTGAAATGGATTTGATTTCTCCTTCCAGTACTTTACAACCTGCATACCTCTAGTAGAGTGTACTTCATGGTATTATTGTCCCTTTAGAAAAGGTCATATCTATGATTCATAATTTTATGTACTTTAAATGCCTCTCTCTGACTTGTAAAACCTCACAGTCTTGTCTCATCTTACTGTGATGGACACTGTAATGCCCTGCCCAGTTCCCCTCCAATGAAGGACTTGTCCCAAGTGCAAGGAATGCTGACAGCAGACAGATTTCAATTGCCAGGACCTTTGAAGATTACCTCAGTCTCAGACAGCTACTTTTCCTGAGGTGATGGCCCTACCTAGGATGCCCATCCAATGATTCATACATATACAGGCAGATAAAAATCCTGACCAACTAGGTCTATCATACAGAAATGCCATTCTAGCTCCAGAGCTCTGCATAGGAGTGGCTGAATCCTTGATTGGGGTTGCAGGCTTGATTTCTTTTATTTCTTTTTCTTTTCTTTTCTTTTTTTTTCTTTTTTTTTTTTTTTTTTTTTTTTTTTTTCTTTTTTTTTTTTTTTTTTTTTTTTTTTTTTTTTTTTTTTGCCTGCTCTTTCTTTATTCTCTTCTTTTCATTAATATTGCTCCCAAGGTCTGTCCCTTAATAAGCACCTTACTCAACAAACCACCTCAGTATGCTTTCTGGCAATCTGAACCTGCAAACCTACCTAGGCTAACATTGTTTCATAAAAGTCACCATTATAAATGTTTGCTAGACAAAACTTTCTTTTCTCTTCAGCAAATTAATCATACTTTCACAATCATTCATATATTCATTCATTCACATTTTAAAATTGAGGAAAACATGCTCCTTTCTCTGTAGGATACTTTCGCTATAAACTAGGAGCAACATCCATGTGTTTAAAATTAATGTGAATAATCACCAGGTGCTGTGCAGCATACCTGTAATCTCAGCAGCTTGGGAGTCTGAGGCAGGATGATCTCAAGTTCAAGGCCATAGGCAGCCTGTGTAATTTAGTAAATCCCTGTCTCAAGATAAAAAGTAAAAAATCAGCTGGTGTGCAGTTTTGTGACAGAGCACTTACACAGTATGCAAAGGTTCTCATTTCAACCCCCCCAGTAGTGTAAAAAAATCATTGATGTAATAGGACAAGATACTTGATCTAGTAGTAGGTGTGAAGTCACAACAAGCACACATGAGGAACTAGAAACTTCTATTTCTGCACCAAATCACAGGTAATTCTGCGGATCCCCTTTCCTTCTCTCCTTGCATAAATTTTGCATGTCTGTCAATGATAAACTTAAGACTTATCTCTTCTAGAGAGTTTTTCCTGGCAGGTTTCCTTACTTGATATATGTATACTTTACTGACAATTATAGAATATTTTTCTAGTTAAAGTATCATTACCTTTTCTTTTTATTTAAAGTATGTAATAGAAAAAAAGCTTGTAATAGAAAACTCTAAAATACACAATATCACAGAATAAGCTAGAAAGATGATATGTGTAAATTAACCACTTCCTTGTGTTCCCTGTTCCTGTTAGCTGCTGTCCAGTCAGTGTCTGACTCATAGCAACTCTATGTACAACAGATGAAACACTATTGTCAGTGCTTCTCTGCTATTCATTGGGATTTTCAATATCAAATTGATTTTTGGGAGTGGGCTGCCAGGTCCTTCTCCCAAGCCTACAGCACCTGTTGTTCCCAGGCGGTCTCTCATCCAAGTACAAACCAGGCCCAACCCTGCTTAGCTTCCAAGATCTGATGGGATCTGAAGCCACATTGCTATGGCTGCAGGCTCTGTATTCCCTAGTTGTCAGTATAAACAACTTTCTGGAATGTATAGAAATGACAACGAAAGGTTTGAATTTTAAGATTAGGTTTATTATTTTCCAAAGCTAAAATTACATTGATTTCTAAAGCTCTGGAAAAAAAAAATTCTTCCCATATCTCTAGATATGGAAAAGGAAGTTAAAGAACTTGAGAAAATGACAAAAGTTAACTTTTACCTTACCTGAAAATTTTCCATTGACCACCCCATCACCAAATTGGTCTACTTCTAGGAAAATGATCTTCTTACTCAGAGTCAATGGAACCAATAAAAAACTAAATGAATATGTAAAATGAACAATTTAATAAACAGAAAGTCACCTGCAGTTTCTTTCCCATCAGGAATTGCAAA
This sequence comes from Pedetes capensis, assembly GCA_007922755.1. Lineage (NCBI taxonomy): Eukaryota > Metazoa > Chordata > Mammalia > Rodentia > Pedetidae > Pedetes > Pedetes capensis. Next base: position 10,537 of record VMDO01033689.1, read on the forward strand.
ATTATACTCCCTGAAAATCGTGTTTGGAAGTATATATTGTGAGCATGACAAATACAAGGTTTTGCCTCTGAATTTTGGGAGTTAAATAAGTAAAAAAAATAAAATAAAAAAATAGAGACTGCTAAAATAAGACCAGATCGGCAAGTAACAAGTCACGTCTTTTAGTTCTGTGGAATTGCTACCACATCCCAGCAAAATCTGCAACATATACAGAACTACTTTGTACCTTCTTCTATGGATGATTGCATTTTCTAAAATTACATATTTAAGGTTATTCTCTACCATTATATTTATAGAACAGCTCAGTGATAATTCTGTTATGAGTCATGTCTAAATCACCAATCCTGTACAGAGTTGCTCTAAAATTAATGCTATTCTCAACAAATGTTCTTATGTTTTCTGGCAGCATTTCAACCATTTAAAAAGAAGGTATTTGAGAAAATGACAGATATTCTGTTTCTGATAAGCACAGCAATCAATTACTCTTCCTAAGACACTTCAATACAACCTCAAATAGGTAAAAATTTATATCTTTTTCATTATAGGTGTGAGTAACATTAATAGCTTTCAAGTATGAAATTAGAGTGAGATGCCTGCTCTAGTATCATTAAAGGACCATAAACGGTAAGATAGGGAAACCCAAAGCTTAACCATTCCATGCATTTCAACTACAATGAGATTCTTACCGATTGTCCAAGAACTTTAACAAAACATTGTTAAATATCCAATTGATATTATAACAGAGCTCTGCAAGATTCTGGAGTAAATCGAGAAGTTAAGGCTGACACAGCACAGCACTATTGGGGATAAAGCAATGATAAGAGCTGATAGACTCAAATGTAATTCTAAATTTTGAACTCAGATGTAATCCTGTACTAATCTCTTTAGCAGTTTACTGCCTACAATTAAATTAATGTAGAAAATTATTCACCAAGTGAAGCTATAGAGAGGTATATTTCTGTAGAACCTGGAAAAGCAGGGATCCAACTTCCCAAAGCCCCTTGTTTATTTACTTTGCATCTCTTATTCTTAGTACATTTGTATACCTAGGGAAAAAAAAACAGTATTTCTAAAAGCATCTTCAGATGACAGGATTGTAAACTAAATGAAAATATTTAATTTGTTGACATTTAATTCCAGGGAACTTGAGCCTGATATGATGGAAAGGAATAAGGAAAAAACACAAAATGAAAGAAAGATTCTTTCTATGAAGACTTTGGTTCTTATCCCTATTTTTTCAGGACTAGAAGATGGAATGTTATGTCTCATTCTTTGACAGGCCCTTCTTTTCCCTTTTATGACTAAGTAAGCCTAGTATATAGGAAATGCTTTACAGAATTAAAGTGTGAGAAATAAGAGATTAAACCTATAAAGAATTCATTATAACTATCTACCCAAGATTTATCAATCCTGAAAATGGACACAAAGCTTATTGGAATTTATAAATTCTTGTTACCTGTCATCTATTCATAGTGAAAGTTTTTATATAACACTATTATCTAATGTCATGGTTTGAATCTAAAAGTCCCCCAAAGGTCATATGTTTGAACATTTGGTCCTCAGGAATGGCATTGTTGTGGAGGCTATGGAACTTAGAAATGCAAATCATAGCTTTGCATCAGTCGGTCCCAGAAGGCCAGCTCTTGGAGGTTTGACACAGTTCCCTGGTTCCAGTAGCTCTCTGCTTCTGATCCACAGTGACATGAGGTTCTCTGCTAGAGACTGACACTGTCTGCTCTGGCACCATGCCACCCTCCCTCTTTGGACTCTGATCCTCTAAATATGAGTCTCCAATAAATCATTCCTGCCATAAGTTTGTTTCTGGCAGTGATTTGCCACAACTGAAGTGTCAGCTGACTAAAACATCTAGGTCTTCTTGTGATTCCTGTGATTCAACAGAAGATCTTTTGAATTACAATACCATATATTATTCAATTTCCTTGACTTAGAATATATAGGTATGTTTTTATATGTCTATGTATGTGCAAGAGAAACAGAAAGAGAAGAGAGAGATTAAGAGAGGGAATGAAAGAGCCAGAGGGCACATTACACTCTCTCAGGTAGTTATCACTATTACAGACATGAAGAAAGAATCAAGATTTAGCTTTTCCAAAAATAAATAATAATATAATTTGGTAAGGTCTTCAGTATTTTTAGAATTAGAAGGAACTGGAAGTTTAAAGCATTAAGAGCCCAGCTCTTGATAAGAACATAGGCAAGGATGAGTAAGTAATTAATTACAATAGGTAACCTCAGGCACCTAAAACTTATAATGACTTTTGTGTGTTGAGAAGAATCAAAGAGTAAGAGGCACAGGAAGAGCATTGAATTTGTCCCTATGTAGCGTGTACTCCAGAGTGTTGTACATATGAGTGTAGATTGATCCACAGATATATTTGATGACAGTTGTTTTGTTTTGTTTTCCAATGAAAAGAAATGAGCTAAGACAGTGTTAGGAGAGTACCTATGAGCTCTGATAGAACACAAAAAAATAACCACCCTCCACTCCACTGCATGGCTTTTGGCTGGGACTATCAAGGATATGACATCTGAACCTGGTAGGGCTGACCCCCACTTGGCATGGTGATAAAGAGATGCCTTGTTGATGTTGTTAGGTGCCATCAAGTTGATATCCAACTCATAGTGACCTTAGGTACAACAGGCGAAACGCTATTTAGTGCCTCTCTGCTATTCATAGGGTTTTTAATGGCAGATTGATTTTTGGGAGTGGGTTGCCAGGCCCTTCTCCCAAGCCTACAGTATCTGCTGTTCCCAGGTGGTCTCCCATCCCATTACTTACCAGGTCTTACCCCACTTAGCTTCCAAGTTTTGACGGGGTCAGACTCCAATGGTCTATGGCTGCAGGCCTTGATGAGATATCTGGGCGAAGTGGAATTATCTATATAGATGCAGAATGCTTCAAATGGAGTGCTCTCAACACAAGCCAATGGGGAAGATGCCAACAACAGTGACTGGAAGCCTCCACCACCCCCTGGATGAGAGAATATGTAAGGTGCATGAGGGGAAAATGCCCCTGAGATGCAGAATTGAGGCAGAATCTTCAGTTCATTCCTTCTTCTTTGAATCTCAAAAATAACTGAGTTTATGTGAACTGACTAAATAATACTGTGCCTCCTCCCACCCAAAAAGAAATATTTCTGCTGAAAAAGAGAAAAAAGAAAGTCATCATTTGGCCCCTCTGAGTCATACCCATGCCTGTGTTCCCATTATGTGGCTTCTCTTTCCATGTGTTATCAGTCATGTGTTTTTTATGATGCCTTTTGAGAAATTCTAGCTTGGTCTTTACTGGTCTTTAGTCTCCACTTTAGTTAATTAACCTGTCTTTGTTATATGACATCACCTTGAATTGTGCCTGCCACATTAAATTAGCACTCAAAAAATACATGGGCTGGGGTTTAGCTCAGTTGGCAGAGTGCTGCTCTCCATGCTCTGAGGCCCTGAGTCCAATCCCCAACACTACAAAAATGAAGTAGGTGGCAGCCCACTCCCAATACAATCCCAAACCAATCAGCCACGGAAAATCTTATGAGTAGCAGAGAGGTGCCAGTGCCATGTATGGTACAGTGTTGGGGGAGAGTTTCCTTCTGTTGTACATAGGGTTGCTTGAGTCAGACCCCACTCACTGAGCAACAACAAGAAATATATAGGAAGGAAGGAAGGAAGGAAGGAAAGAAGGAAGGAAGGAAGGAAGGGAGAGAGGGAGGGAGGGAGGGAGGGAGGGAGGGGAAGGGAAGGGAAGGGAAGAGAAGGGAGGAAGGAAGGAAGGAAGGAAGGAAGGAAGGAAGGAAGGAAGGAAGGAAGGAAGGAAAGAATCTTTGGCTAGCCTACTTTGGGCTGATTTTCCTAGAATAAGGGAAAAAATGGTTGAAATACCATCCTGGCCAGTTAAATCACTTTTAGTTCTCAAAGGTTTATTTTTTTCCCCTGTAAAATAAAGATAATGCTATATCTCTCACTGGATTCTTGTAAGAACTCAGATAATACATGAATATTGTTTAGTGGAAGGTGAAATACAAAATCAGCCCCTAATATCCAGTGGTTGTTGTTACTATTGTTGTTGCTAGTAGCACACACTATTTATATCTCGTAACTTTGTTGTTGTTGTTAGGTCCCCTTGAGTTGGTGTCTGACTCATAGTGATCCTATGTACAACAGACAGAACATTATTGTTTTGCTTCTTTGCTATTCACAGGGTGTTCAATGGCTGATTGCTTTTTGGGAGTGGATTGCCCGGCCCTTCACCCAAGCCTGCAGCACCCAGGCGGTCTCATCCCAGTACAACCAGGCCTGACCCTGCTTAGCTTCTGAGATCTGACGGGATCGGATGCCACAGTGGCACGGCTACAGGCCTCTCACAATTTAGTACATATTATATTCTAATTATTTCACATTTATTTATTGTCTTGCTTAGTCAGACACATTTTAAGTGTGTCACAAAATTAAACACATTTAATACTTACAACAACCCTATGAGGTATATACTATTATTATTCCTATGTTATAGATGAGAACACTAAAGGATGTAGGAATTAGGAAACTTGAGCCACATCATATGAGTGACAGAGCCAATATTCAAACCCAGGCATTTTCAACCTTCTTTATCACACTATAATGAATTCTCTGATCTCATGATCACCCTCTATCATGATAACTTTCAATTTGTTCAAAATAAACTCCTAACTTAAAACCTGTTTTAAAATCTTCTTTTGTTCCTAATATAGTCCTGAGGACACAGCTGGTATTTTCTAAGCAGTTATTGATTGATTGATATCTGTTTCCTTTGTTCACACAGAACTACCATGTTTCAGTTGTAATGGGGAAAAAAGTATTCATAGAATTTATATTTTAAAACAAACAAATTCTTTGCTAGACTTAGCCACTGTATGTTGATATTTCTTGCACATACATTATCCTAATTGATTATAATTGTCATGTTTTTATGGTCATTACCAAAGAATTATAAAAGTTTCTGTATCGACAATTTTGAGATTTCTACTGCTTTCTTGAAATTGCCAAGTTTGCTTGACATTGCCTTATAAATGTCATTTCTGAAAATTTAATTGAAGAAAATAGTTAAACATAGTTAGTGATAAATGTACAAGGAAATACAGAGATGATTTGTTAACAGTTATAGTTGTTGTTGTTGTTAGGTGCCGTGGAGTCGGTATCCGACTCATAGCGACCCTCATAGGGTTTTCAATGGCAGACTGTTTTTTTGGGATTGCCTTGGGAGTGGATTGCCAGGTCCTGCTCCCATTTTTGCAGTGCTGGGAATTGAACTCGGGATCTCAGAGACTGCAGCACAGTGCTCTACCTACTGAGCTAAATCCCAGCCCTTGTTAACAGTAGAGCAAAACAATATCAGCCTAATGCTCATCCATGACATTTAATCACATAGACTAGGACAATATAATAAAAAATACTCAGCAGAAATAAAAATCATTATGTAGTTGACTTTTAGATTTATTCACCTTATATTAAGTGAAAAAAAAGAAACCCAAAAGCATATACTCTATGATCTTATCTTTGATATAAAAGAGAAGAAGGAAAGAAAGAAGGGACAGAGTCAGCAAAGGCTAGCCAGAGAGAGAAACAATAAAAAATAGAAAGATATTCAACAAATATATTAAAAATATATGGTTATATTTCTATTATGATTATTCATAACTTTTTTTCAGTCCTAGGGGGATTAAAGACAGGATATGGTACATGCTAGACAAGTGTTTTACCACCGAGTTTGGCTCACAATCAATGTTCCTCCTTTTTATTTCAAGGTAGGGTCTCCCTAAATTGGGCAGGTCGCCTCTATTCTTGAACTTGTGATCCTCTTGCCTCAGCTCCCCAAGCCAGTGGGATTACGTATACATGTGGGCCATGATACTCTGGTCATAACTTTCTACTTTGTGTTTATTTGCTTACACTGAATTTTAATATCAGTACATACACACACACACACACACACACACACACACACACACACATATATATATATACACACACATATATATTATATATATTATATATGGTCTGGGATTTAGCTCAGTTGGTAGAGTGTATATATATACACTATACATATATACATATATACACTATATACATATATATGTATATATATGTGTGTGTGTGTGTGTATATATATATATATGGGCTGGGATTTAGCTCAGTTGGTAGAGTGCTGCACTGCAGTCTCTGAGGTCCTGAGTTCGATTCCCAGCACTGCAAAAATTGGAGAAGGACCTGGCAATCCACTCCCAAGGAAATCCCGAAACATTGAAACAGTCAGCCATTGAAAACCTTTTGAGGGTCGCTATGAGTTGGATACCAACTCGACGGCACCTAACAACAACAACAACAACAATATATACATACATATATGTATGTATGTATGTATGTATACTTTTTCTATATATATATATGAAAGAAGGACCCAGCAACCCACTCCCAAAAATCAATCTGCCTTTGAAAATCCTATGAACAGCAGAGAAGCACTGACCATAGTGCTTTGCCTATTGTACGCAGGGTCACTATGAGTTGGATACCGACTCAAGGGCACCTAACAACAACAATACACACACACACACACACACACACACACACACACACTCACACAGAATGATGCAGTCATTTTGATGTCAAGCATATTTTAATAAGTTTACTAGTAGCTTTTCTCCACAGAAATAATTGACTTAGTTTTCAGCTTCTTCCCTAGAAATAATTGACTTAATTTTCTGTGCCTTCTCTTTTAATTGTACTTTAGAATTCTATTCTCCTAGTATCATAATGCTTATTTCTACAGATTTATTTTAAAAATTATTTCAGATAAAAACGTATTATAAATATCACTATGCTGAACTGGACAACTAATATTGGAATATTGGAGTGATTTATGGCTTTGCAATATTGAGAACTTCTGCCTACACAGAGAGTCACAGGATTAATCTTAATATTACACTACTCTTATTAATCACTAATATAAAACCAATATCTTATTTAAAGAAGAGGCAAGTTATATGACTAATAATTTCAAAAAATGTAAAGGCATAATGAAAGTAATTATAAATTCATTCTTAGATTCAGTCATACAAAATATAATGCC
>VMDO01033690.1:0-17707 GCA_007922755.1 Pedetes capensis
CACACAGACCCCCCTGAGGCCACTCTACCAGGCCAATAACCCAGGAAGACGGGAACCCCCACGTCCCCACATTTCCTCTCCGTCTGACCCTGCAAAAGCAGAATAGCTAAGTAAGCTTCCAGATGGAAACTACCTTGGAAACACAGAGAAGATGGTGGGGGAGTGGAGGGGGAGGTTCACGAGGGGCCCCCCTGAATTAGGGGAGGCACACACATGTCCAGACCGAGCAGAGGGGAGGGTGAGGAGCGGGGAGAAGAGAGGAGCTGGAGAAGGGACAGCATGGGCGCGGGTTCACTCTCGTTTGATTCAAACTAGGGCACGTCCAATGTGATGCCAGCCCCCGGTCAGCCCTGGTGCCCACCATAACGTGAGACTTGAGGCAGGAACAAGATCCACCTGGAAAAGGCCCTTGTGATTTCAGGCATTGGACGCCTGAGGATGGGCCCAGGGGGGAGGTCCTGGAACAGTCTGCCTTTGGGTGTGCTCAGGCGCCTACTGAGCCAAGATTAGGGGCTGGGGTCCACTAGAACAATGTCTTTCCATTATCCCTGGAGATTTGGCTTCATCCATCATGGCCGAAAGGCAGCGGTCATGTTCAAGCCCCTGTTCCTCCTTATTGCCTGCTAATGGCTATCTGAGTACCTGACAAGGTGATAAGGCGCTGTCACTACCCTTCCCCATGATCACTTGAGCACTGAACAGCCACAGCTACTTTTACCCAGCCCACCTTCAGGTCCAAGTAGACACTGTCTGAACACTGAGACACGTGGCTCTGCCCCTCCACAGCCTCCTGGGAATTACATGCCTATGGATTCTGTGGCTGATTTATGAGTTCCAGGACATCTCCCCTCTTGGTGTTGAGAGAGGTTAATATCCCTCCTGGCATTGATCCCAGACAATATTTTCCACTCACTCTGAACCCACGTATAGGCTCTCAGCATGTTCAACAACCCTAGAAGGAAGAAGGTACAGAAGCCCTTGGTAATGGTGGGGTAGGGAGGCCAAGGAGAGATGCAGGTCAACACTGGCAGCTCTGGTCACCTGGGGAAGTCTCCTCAGAGACCTTGACTCAGGCAAAGCCGAGATTCTTCATGTATACCACAAAGAATTTCAGGATGAGTCAGTATGAAGCAACAGTGGAGTTCACTAACAAAAGGTTTTCTTACGGATTTAAGAGACAGAGACGGATGCTTAAGGCAAAGGACAATCGAACATACCCAAGGGCAGGGTGCAGGGTTCTCAAGAGAAAGTCCCATTTTGGTGCCTTAACAATAGCTATATATGTGATTTTGTGGTTTTCCGGGTACATTGTTTAGAGTACTTAAAAGATTAAGTGAAAATATTTTGATATATTCTTTTCATCAAAGGAACTTGTTTTTAGGAAATGATATTAAAAGGTGGGCTGTAAGGTGTGTTGTGAAGTTCTATTGCTTAGAGAGTTTAAGGACCTTTTGAGTAAATGAGATCATAAGGTGGTCCACAAGACACATTCTGCAGGTTCATAGATAAGAAAAGCTTGCTGATAAAAAAAAACCCATAGATCATAAAGGATCAAAGGAGCCAGGTGTCATGGCACATGCCTGTAATCCCAGTGACTCAGGAGGCTGAAGCAGGACAATCACAGGTTTGTGGCTAGAGGCAGCAAGAGCAACTAAGAGAGACCCTGCCTCAAGATGAAAACTTCAAAAGGGGCCAGGGGTGCAGCCCAGTGGTAGAGCACTTGCCTAGCTTGTGCGAGGCCTTGGGTTCAAAGGAATTCAAGGGAATTCTTCTTCACAAGGGCTGTGTGCATGGTTCCTCAGTGCTGCACCTGGGCTGGATGTGATAGTTGCTACTTTGGTCATCCTAACACGGGGCACTGTGAATGACCTCAGGGACCTTGACACTGTAACCATGGCAACAGAATGGGCAGAAATACCCAAGTTAGTTAGGCCTACCGTAAGGTATCAGCATTCCCTCTTGCAGAGAGCAGGGAGCAGGGTCAGAAGACCCTCCGAGGACCTCCACAAGACCCTCCCCTGACGTGCCAGTCATTAGCCCTTCTACTCCAGCTGCACAGGATACCAGGTTATGTAAGAGACAAAGCGCTGGTTGAGGGTGGGAGTTATGGTGGCCAAGCTTCCAGTGGACACCTTGGTGGGGACTTTCACAGGAATTCTTCCCCTGGGTGGACCTGTACGTCAAAGCTGTGCAGGAGGCACCCACAGCTCTGTGTGAAAACCCCAATAAATGCATGTCGCCGTAGTCTAACCCGATCTGTCCTTTGGTCTGTCTGCGTTCCCTTTGGCTTCACTCAACATCAAGGAAGTCCAGGCCTATGTTTTGGCTGTGAACACGCTCCATCATCTAGCTTGTGAGATTTTCTTGATTCCCAACCAGCAGGGTGAGGGACTAGGGTCCCTTCCCATGTGCCTTAGATATCACTGTCTTTCTCTCCTGCCTCACTCAGACCCCTTCAGTCTGGGTTCTTGTTCTTATCAGTAAAATAATTTGTAGATGGACAAGAAAGGCCAGCAAGCAAAAGTTTTATTCAGAAGAGGAAGTAGTTGAGAAAGGGAAAGCATGCATCCTGGGGAGCAGTGTGGGTGATCTCACGAGTGAGGAGCTTGCTGAGGGTAGCTGGGCTGTCTCTGTTCATTGGCGCGGAGGTGTTCGTGAGGGGAGTATGCGGCGAGGATCACTTGACTAGCCCCAACTTTCATGATAACTAAGTTGTATACAGGGTTATATAACCATTCCTTGGGTGTACCACATTACTCATTTCAAGCTGTAGGACATGTGCAGTGGCTCCAATTTTCCCTGAAATTTACGCTTACCTACTGACCGCCAGCTGTAGAAGGTCATATAGGACTCATTTGGTAGTGGGTTTAGGGGACTGCGCATGCTCAGGGGTTTTATAGTGGGCAGTACGGTTTTTGCTTGCTTATTTGTTTTGTTTTATTTGCAGTACTGGGGAGATGTTGAACCCAGGCCTCACACATGCAAAGCAAGTGCTCTACCACTGAACTGCACCGCAAACCCCTTTTAAACTTTTGAGATAGGGTCTCATTAAGTTTGCAGGCTGCCACTGGCTTCGAACCTGCAATCCTAGTGCTTCAGCCTCCTGAGTGGCTGCTGTCACAGGTGAGCATCACAGCACCCCATCTGCTGAAGATCCAGGAGAGCGTCTGGGGGAGCAGAATACTTCCCTGTTTGTGACTGGACAAGTAGGACAGGCGCTTTGTCTCACTGTATGCAAATCAAGGAGGGGCTAGCATAATGAGGAGGTTCGCCACAGCCTCTGGTCCCTGAATCCCTGTCTAGAAACTCTTTCTCAATGGGAGAACCCACCAGTGGGGGAAAGAGCCCAGACAAACTGTCCAGTAAGGTTTGAACCAACTCAGAGGGCAGAGAGCAGTTGACTTGGGACAAATGAGTGTGAAACCCAAGAGCATTCGGTAATTTTTGTTCTGTTGTGTGTGGGGTGCTATGAGTTAGACACCCCTCCATGGCACCTAACAGCCACATAGAAAATATAAATACATGTGTCAGGGTAACCAAGCAACCAATTTCCTTAAATAGAGAAGAGCTCCTTTGCACTAAATACAAACTCGAAAGCCTGTAAACAGAGGTCATTTGTGAGTGGTGGGAATTGAACATATTCACACCGGGAATTTCTCACAAAACCCTCCCAGATCATATTCTCAAGCAAATACTGCAGTGGGAGGAACCCCTGTGTCCTCACATTCCCAAAAAGAGAACAAACAGACTGGCACACAGCCTTCGGTATGGAATGTGCCTAAAAATCAAGAAAACTAAAATTCTTACAACGATGTCAGCAAGAAACTTCATGATAAATGGAGAAAAGATTGAGGTTGTCCAAGAGTTTGCTTTACTTGGTTCTAAAATGAATATCCACGGAAGCAGCAGTCAAGTAGTCAAAAGACACATTGCATTAGGAAAAGTTGTTGCAAATATCTCTTTAAAGTGTTCAAAAGTAAAGATGCCATGGGGAAGACCAATGTGCACCTGACTCAGCCCATGGTATTTTTAGTTACATCATATGCTTATGAAAGCTAGGTCAATGAATAAGGCAAATAAGAGGAGAACTGAATTATGGTGCTGGAGATGAATATAGAATATACCATGGACTGCCAAAAGAACCAACAGATCTGTCCTAGAAGAAGTGCAACCAGAGTGCTCCTTGGGAGCAAGAATGGCTAGACTGTCTTACATATTTTGTACATGTTGTGAGGAGGGATCAATCCCTGGAAAAGGACATCACGTTCAGGAGAGTGGTGGGTCAACTGGCAAAAGGAAGACTCTCAACAAGATTAATTCACACATTGCCTCAACAATGGGCCTAAACATAAAAAAGATTGTGTGCATGGCACAGTATGGGGGAGTGCTTCATTCTGTTGTACATGGGGGCACTATAGTCAGACCAGACTCAATGGCACCTAACAATAATGGCAACTCTCATTTGTGAAAATTAAAAATAGTTATAAACACAAAGGGGATTAGTAGGTACTGAGAAGAGTATTCAGGGGAGGGAGGGGGCAATGATAGGGAGGAGGGGGTAGAAGAAGGATGGATGGACGCAATGCACGATGCATGCAACTATGGTAATAGAGCAATGAATGTCAACAATTGTGACAATTGATATATTAAAAGTTTTAAGAAAAAAACAGAGCCAAGATAAATACTAAAATGTGGTCAGTAGTTACCTCTAAGTAATAGAATTATGGATTATGGACAAATGCTTTCTGCAATGTGCTTATCTGTTTTCTCTACTTTTCCTATGTTGTTGTCAGGTGCCAAGGAGGGGTGTCCAACTCAGCACCCCACATACAATAGAACAAAAATTACCCAATGCTCTTTATGTTTCAGCCCATTGTTGCTGCCAATTTGTTCCTTTTCATTTTGAGTCGTGCCACATTAGGTACTTTGTCTATAATGAACATAAATTATTTGCATAATTAAAAATTATAAGATAAGAACTCTTACACTTCCAGTAAACAAAAATATTTTCATGCCTCTCTACTGTAGGTAAATTAAGCTCTTATTTGACTTTGTTTTTTCGAGCTGTCTCTAATTTGAGTTTATTTTTCCAACTTTATTTTATGCATCTATCCACAGGGCCTGGATCTTGAATGCTGTGGTTTTCCTCTCAATTCCTCTAACTTGAGTTTATTTTTCCTGTCCTGTGCTCCTGTCCCCACCCCCATTTTCTAGGAAAACTTTTTCTATTAGTTCACAACCTAGCTCAAATCTGACTTCCTGCAAGCAATGCCCCTCTTCTTTCCTGTTCTGAAAATTCCCCCCTCCTCAGAGTTTCTATAACCAATTCTTGGACTTATTTTATATCCCAGTTCACAAATTGCCAAGAAGTAGTTATTACTTCTTTTTCCCTAGTTAAACTGTGTATTCCTAGAGGATGAGAGAGAATTTTTTTTACCTTCAAATCTAATGCTATGAGTGTATTAAACTTGGGTGAGCAATTAAAAATTTTGAATGCATTTTATCAATACATGAAGCATGGGCATTGTCTTTATGATCAATTCATATCTATGATTTGTGTGTAATGTGAAATATGTTTGCTAGTATTGAGGATGATTAAATTTGGGGGATTTTTTAAAAATATGGTCTCACTATGTAACCCAGGCTGGTGGCCAGCTTGGGATCTTCCTGCCTCAGCTCCCTGAGTAGTGGGATTACAGGCATGTACCACTGTGCCCAGATAAAAAAAAATTTCTTTGAGACAGTCTCAGTATACTGCCCAGGCTCTTCAAACTCCTGGAGTTAAGTGATCCTCCCGCCTCAGCCTCCTGAATAGCTAGGACTACAGGCATGTGCCGTCATGCTTGGCTTAAGATATTTATTGAACAACAGTGTTTTGAGCATACAAATTCCTCTTTTAATTTATTGTCATATTCTAAGTAATTGTTTCTTTATCTTATGGGGATAATATAAAGAGCAGAAAGAGGGAACCAGCAAAGAGAAGTTGAAGACTGTGGAAGGTGGGATGGGGAGGAGAAACAATGTAGAGGGATAAAGGGGGAGAGGATAATCAATGTAAATAATGCAACTTCATGAGTACATGGGAGAAAGTAGGGGAACATAACCCAAATATGCATGAGTTTTACTTCATATTAGTCAAAAGTTATCATAAACCTTGTAAGTTGATAAAAGTGTAACCAAAAGTGATGTAATGGTTGCATCATGGAAAAAGCAACTGCTGTGTTACTCTATACCCCACCAACATTTACCAATAAATGGAAGAAAAAGAAAATCATGTGCGATATAGAAATGAATAGGTAATATTTCTAAAAAGTCATCCTATCATATGTTGTTGTTGTTGTTAGGTGCCGTCGAGTCGGTATCCGACTTATAGCAATCCTCACAGGGTTTTCAATGGCTGACTGCTTCGGGATTGCCTTGGGAGTGGATTGCCAGGTACTTCTCCCATTTTTGCGGTGCTGGGAATCGAACTCAGGACCTCAGAGACTGCAGTGCAGTGCTCTGCACTAAATCTGAGCTAAATCCCAGCCCGTATTCTATCATATGTTGTTGTTGTTAGGTGCCATCGAGTTGGTATCCAACTCAGCGACCCTCATAGGGTTTTCAATGGCTGACTGTTTCAGGATTGCCTTGGGAGTGGATTGCCAGGTCCTTCTCCCATTTTGGCGGTGCTGGGAATTGAACTCAGGACCTCAGAGACTGCAGTGCAGCGCTCTACCAACTGAGCTAAATCCCAGCCCATTCTATCATATATTACTCATTAATTGAATGCAGTTAGTAATGTTTGGATACTTTTTGCATTCAAGTATTTGTTGTTGTTGTTAGGTGCCATCGAGTCAGTATCCGACTCATAGCGACCCTCATAGGGTTTTCAGTGGCTGTTTCGGGATTGCCTTGGGAGTGGATTGCCAGGTCCTTCTCCCATTTTTGTGGTGCTGGGACTTGAACTCAGGACCTCAGAGACTGCAGCACAGTGCTCTACCAACTGAGCTAAATCCCAGCCCATTCAAGTATTTAATCTATACTAAAGTAAAAATATTGCAACTATATAGAGATACTTTTTTTATATAATTCAAATACTTCAAAATAATGTTTGGAGGCAGCATTGTAGCTTTGTGTGTGCACGTGTGTGTTGAAGTCTGTTTGTAATTTAAAAATATTCTTTTTTGCTGTGTAAAATTTGTCCCTTTATTGATAAAATTTAAATTTAAATTAAATTAATTAAAATTAAAAACTAAAATTCATATGGTAAAATTCTATTGGACACTACATGTTTATAACTGTAAAATGTAATATACATATTTAGCAATTCATCAGTTGACCAAAACAACTATGGAAACCCATTCATCCTTACCATAGCAGTGTTTACCGGTGTTACTGCTGCACCTAATAGCAATCGATATTTATTTGGCAGTTTCCGCATGCCAAGCATTACCCTATGAGTTTGATCCATATCAACTAATTGCCACAACACCTCCATGTCCTAAGGACTATAACAGTTCTTCTTGTTTCTTAGAGGAAGAAGCCAAGGCACAGAGAGGTTGAGCAATTTCACTGAGGTATCACTTTTGTTCAATTTTGTTACTTTCAGCCAGTAATACAATTTGAATGCCAATAACAGGTTTGGATATTTACTCTTCCCTATATATTGAACGGGCTGGGATGTAGCTCAGTTGGTCGAGCGCTGCACTGCAGTCTCTGAGGTCCCGAGTTCAATTCCCTGCACCTCAAAAATGGGAGAAGGACCTGGCAATCCACTTCCAAGGCAATCCGGAAACAGTTAGCCATCGAAAACCCTATGAGGGTCGCTATGAGTCGGATACCAACTCGACAGCACCTAACAACGACAGCAAGAACATATATTGAACTGTCTCACTTGTAGGGCCATTGAATGTGACTAACTGTATAATAAATCCTCCACTGTTCTCAAAGAGATTGATTGTGATGCACACTTGACACTTTTCCCATTTGACTTCAGGAACATAGCAGAGGAGAACCAGTGTGTAAGGGATTATAAATTTCCCTTCTGACAGAAGTACTTGTAAGGTACCTGTTTAAGCATGTGCAAAATGTACTTTCCATCAAACAAACTATTTTGGGGTATTATAAGATGAAGTAACTTGTGAAATCTAGCATGACCTAGGTTAAGAGAAAATTGCTTCAATACTCAGCACTGCAGAATCCATTTGCTTCTTCGGACGCAGGCTCAGTAGACTACACATTGAACATTTTGCTTGTGCAATGTGTAAACTCTGGATCTCTTTGCCATAATCATCTCATTCTCATGGGCATTTCACACTGGTCTCCTTAAATCAGTGCCTTTAAGGTGGTAGAACTTGGGAGAAGGAGGTAGCAGGCTGGGTTAATAACATGTTTTCTGCAGATGGGAAAGAAATGGCATGAAAATACAGGGACTGGGCACCAGAAGATTCTGGGGTCCTAGTGTTCTGAAGTAGAGCATTGCTATGGTTTGGATATAGTTTGTCCTCTAGAAGTTCATGTGCTGAAAGTTTGATCGCCAAAGTAACAGTATTGAAAGGCAGTGGGTTCATTCAGAGGTATGGCCTAGTGGGAGATGATTGGCTCAGGGCCACTCTTGTGAAGGGATTGATGCTGGTCTCAAAGAGCGAATTAAGTCTTGCAGGAGTGGCTTAATTCTCAGAAAAATGAGATGTTAATTAAAGAGTAATCCTGAGCTGGGCATGGTGGCTTGTGCCTGTAATCCCAGTGACTCGGGAGGCCAAGACAGGAGGACCACAGGTTTGAGGCCAGAGGAAGGCTGTGCAATTTAGCGAGACCCCCGTCTCATGATAAAAAATAAAAAATTGGCTGGGGGTGAAACCACAGGAAAACAACAAAAAAAGAGTGATCCTGGCCCTTTCTGCGTCTTTTGCCTCCTCTCTTAACATGTGACCTCTGTATCTTTGTCTCACATGTGCTTCTGCCAGGTGATGGTATCTATCATGAGCCCTCAGCAGAAGCTGATTCTGACATCATACGCTTGCACCTCCAGGAATGTAAATAAAACTACCCAGGCTCTGCCCCGGCCCGCGGAGCTGTTCAACAGGGACCTAGAGTAGGGGGCGAATGAATGAGAGACAAGAGACACAAAGAACGAGAGCAAGACAGGCTGTCTGATCAAGCTCCAAAGTCTTTAATTTTTTGCTGTAGCGTATATATACATGGGAGGGGGAGGTACGAAAATGTTACAAGGGTCAGGGACTTTCTGTTCTTCCTGCTATCTGGTGGTAATCTCAGCTCAAAGGTCACAATGCCCTGTGACTCAACATCTGCTATTTCCTGTGACTCAACAATCCGCTATTTCCTGTGACTCAATATCCGCTATTTTCACCACATCCTGCACTTTTCCATCAGGGTATCTTGTAAAAGGTTACTTATGGCCTTGGCTACTGTCAAGGCTCAAATCCTCAGTCTACGTCATGTGTGGCCTTGGGAAAATCACTATATAGTCTTCATTCTAATCCATACCCTTTCAGTAGTTTTAGAGGACTACAAAATCAGATGCTGATTAGCATGGCATATGTATTAGATTTGGTGTCAGCTCTTTCAACTGTGAATCCAATCCACACATGATTCTATTCCGAATTTGATTTTATAGCCCAATAAAACTGTTGAAAGGCTGCAGATTAGATTCCAGGATAGATGGTACTTTATCTCTCTAAGCCCTAGTTATTTCATCTTCATGAAGAAGGAATCAATAAGTTTCTGTTTTAGGGCCCGCATGATTACTATATTATTTAGACTGTGCAATGTGGTTAGAGTAGTACCTGATAGAAAATAAGTTTTCATTAAATGTGAAGTTTTATTTTTCTCTTTTTCCTTTTTCCTTAATGTGTTTTGAGATTTCAAACTCCTTTTTAAACTTGTGTTTGTTAGCTTAGGCATTACTATGGCAAGAAGCATGACTGAAACAAACTTATTGGAGGGATGATTTTATTGGGGCTCACAGAGAATTTCTGTCCATAGAGGCAGTGCAGGCATATAGGGTGGTTGGGCAAGCAGTAGGACCTGAAACAGGTAATCTCACATGGTGGATCAGGAGCAGAGAGATGCTGGAAACAATGGTCCACGTGAAACTTCCAAAGGTCTGGACCCAGTCAACATGAGCTGACTGACACAGAAAATTGGTACTAGAGTGAGATCATTGCTGTGCAGAAACATGATCATATGGTTCCTGGGCTATTGGAACTTGTTTATGGGAGGAATTTGGAAGAGTTTGGAGATGAAAGTGGGAGAATTCCCTGAATACTGTATAAGCAGAACTTGAGGGGTGGTTCTGAGAGTTTGGCAGACCAGAACACTAACAAGAATGTGAACAGTAAAGAGGGGTATCATGGGGTTTCAGGGAAAAATGAAGACTATTCAGAAATGGATCAGAGGCCATGTTACATTCTGGAAAAGGGCTTGTCTACGGTCTGCCCTTGTCCTGAAGATTTGAGTGAGGCTGATTTTAGAAGTAATGGACTAAGGCGGCACAATGGCGCACGCCTATAATTCTAGCAACTCTGGAGATGGAGGTAGGAGGATCAGGAGCTCGAGGTCAGAGGCAGCCTGCATAAGTTAGTGAGACCCTAACTCAAAAATAAAAAATATAAATGGGCCAGGGATGCAGCCTAGTGGTAGAGTACTTACACAGTATGTGAGAGACCCTGGGTTCAATCCCCAGGTACTGAAAAAAAGAGTAATGGACTAAAATTAATTAGGCAAAGGAAATAACATGAGGAGGGCAAAATATTGGGAGTGCGTCATGATTGTTGCTTGCTGCTTTTAGCCAGATTTATGATGAAAAAAATGGAACAAAGGGCACAAGAAAAGTTTTGGAAAATGCACAGTTCAAAGAGAAAAAAGCCAGAGTTGAAGGCAAGTTTAAAGCTGCTTCATACAAAGCCAGTTTGGGGCAATGGGGTAGTAATTGTCAAAGAGATAAATGCCATTAAAGGGCAGCTGTGAACTTTGCTATGAGACAATAGGAATGACCTGTAGGTAAATCAAGAGTTGGCCAGACCTCTCCCATCTAAGGCTTCTGGGTGTGAAATGGCAAACCTATTTGAAAAGAGGGAGTGCCTCTGGAATGCATGCCTGAAAAGGGGCTGCCCAGGGAGGTAGTTTTCCAGCCTGGGCACACACAGGCTGCTGCTGCATCTATGGTTCAAAAGGGCAAAACTATTGCTTGAGCTAGCAACAAACCATGGCATCATCCACATGCTGCTGTTCTTACAGGCATACAGAATGCAAGAGTTAAGGGGTTATGGAGGCTACCACCAAGGTTCCAGAAAATAGACTGTGAGGCCAGAAAGTAGGTGGGTAATAGGGTTGAAGTCCCTGCAGACAGCTCTTGAAGGGCTGGTGTGCGAAGCTTTGAGGGTGGAGCTTAAGCAGTAAAGGAGATCTTAGGATGTTAGAGATACCAGTACCAGAAATGTCTGCTGAGAGAGGCTGCTGGTAATGAGTGAAGCCAGCCATGTATGCTGCAAATGGCAAGGCCATGAGGGCAGAGCCATCCAAGGCTGTTCAAACTCAGATGATTCCAGGTGCCAGATGCCAAATACGACCCAACAGTTTTTCTTTCTCCAGCTGCCTATAGTTCTTGCTTCAGACCAATATTTCCTTTCTATGCCCTCATTCCTCTCTTTTGGGATGGAAATGCTTACACTTTGCCATTATATGCTGGAAGTATGTAATCTGTTTTGTTTGTTTTGAAAGGACTCACAGCTAACTTTTCCTTCCACCTCAGTGGAGACTTGGGATTTGGACATTTGAATATGATTGATACTGTCTAGCCTTTAGGGACTCTTGAAATTGGGCTGAATGCATTTTGCATTGTGAGATGGCCATGAACCTTTGGGACCAGGGCTGAAACATTATGCTTTGAATCTAAAATGTCTCCCAAAAGTCATATGTTTGAACGTTTGGTCCCCAACTGGTGGTGGTTATGGGATCCAGCTTTGCAGAACTGGGTCATATTCGGAGGTGGGATCTAGCTTTGTAGAAGTGGGTCACTGGAGGCAGGCCTTTGGAGGTTTTACCCAGACACCCAGTTCTGGTAGCTCTGTGCTCCTGATTCACAAGATGTGCCACAAGACTAGACACCTGCCCACATGCATGGACTGCCACCATGCCATCCCTGAATTTATGGGCTAAAATCCTCTAACCATGAGCTCCAATAAATCATCCCTCCCATGACTTTGTTTTGTTTCTGTCAGGTATTCTGCCACAAAAATGCATGAGCTAACACAAAACTTTATATATATATATATTTTCAAAATAATGGATTTGTGACATTTGCATACATCTATATAATAGTCTTTGATCATATTCACCTCCAATATCCTCTCTTATCCTCCCACCACCATATCTCCTTCCTCTCCCCTAATAATCTCCCTTCTACTTTCATTTACTTTCTTTTCTAGATTCCACATATAAGAGAAAAAAAGACCATACTTGTCTTTGTGAGTCTAATTTATTTCACTTAACATGATGACCTCCATTTCCCCCATTTTCCTACAAATGACAAAATTCCAGACTTCTTTGTGCCTATATAATACTCCATTGTGTGTGTGTGTGTGTGTGTGTGTATGTGTTTGTGTGCATGCCATGGGTACCAAAAGTGTATACATATTTTCTTCCTTTCTTTTTTTTTTCTGTACTGGAGGTTGAACCCAGGGCCTCGTGCTTACATGCATTACAAGTGCTGTACCACTGAACTGCAACCCCAGCCTTTTTTTTTTTTTTTTAGTTTTTGAGATAGGATCTTGCTGAATTACACCGGCTGCCTCTGGTCTTGAATTTGCAATCCTCTTGCCTCTGCCTCCCGAGTCACACATGCACCACTATGCCTGCCATGTATACATATTTTCATATATGTTATCTATGTATTATTTTTCAAAGTTGAGTTGAATTATGGTAGCAATGTAGTATGACTTTCATGTTCATGTGAGGCAGGAATTGACAGAACAAGCATTCTTAAAAGAGCAAAATGGAGTATTTGTCCCAAGGTGTGCATACATTTTTGGTACCCTTAGTATATATACAATTTATCCCTACAAGGTTGTAGGCTGATTCTATAATGTGGCTATTGTGATTGGTGCTGAGATAAACATGAGTAAGCAGTTATATATATTGCATGTTGACTTTGATTCCTTTGGGTATATACCCAGGATTAGTAGAGTTGTATTATATGTTAGTACTGTTTTGAGTTCTTGAAGAACTCTGTACTGATTCCCATAGGGGCTGTACTAATTTACATTCCTATAGTGTGTAAGAGATCTATGTTCCCCTGCATCCTCATGAGCATTTTTAAATGATAGCCTTTCAGACTGTGGTAAGGTGGAATCTCAATGAAGTTTTGGCTTGCATTTCCATGATGGCTAAAAATATTGAACATTTTTCATTTATTTATTGGCCATTTATCCTTCTTTTCACAAGTATCTGTTCAGGGCATTTACTTATTTATTTACTAGGGATAATTCTTTTTGGTTTAATTTTTTAGTTCTTTAAATATTTTGAATATTAATCTCCTGTTAGATGAATAGGTGGCAAATATTTTCTCCCATTTTGTGGACTGTGTGTTCAATTTGATAATTGTTCCCATTGCTGTGCAGAAGCTTTCTAAATTGATGCAATACTATTTGCCAAATCTTGGTACTATTTCCTGAGCTATTAGAATCCTATTCAGAAAACCTTTATTTTTGCCTATACCTTGAAGTATTTTCCTGCTTTCCTGTAGTAGTTTCAAAGGTTCAGGTCCTACATTAACATCTTTAATCCACTTAGAGTGAATTTTTGCACAGGGTGAGAGATAGGGGTTAAGTTTCAATTTTCTACATCTATGTATCCAGTTTTTCCAGCACCATTTGTTAAAGAGGCTATCTTTTCACCAGGTTTATTTGGCACATTTGTTGAGAATCAGATAGCTGTAGATATTTTGATTTAGTTGAGTCTTCTATTGGTCTATATGTCTGTTTTAATGTCAATAACATCATGTACCTTTTATTCCAGTTCTATAACATAATTTGAAATCAGATATTTGATATGTCCACTACTGTTATTTTTTACTCAGGATTGTTTTGGATATTCAAGGTTTTTTGTGCTGCCATGTGAAATTTGTTGTTGTTGTTAGGTGCCGTCGAGTCGGTATCCGACTCATAGCGACCCTCTGTACAACAGGGGAAACACTATTGTCAGTGTTTCTCTGCTTTTCATAGGGTTTTCAATGGCAGATTGATTTTTGGGAGGGGGTTGCCGGGTCCTTCTCCCAGCCTACAACTTCTGGTGTTCCCGGGCGGTCTCCCATCCAGGTACTAACCAGGCCTGACCCTGCTTAGCTTCCGAGATCTGACGGGATGGATTGCCACAGGGCTACGGCTGCAGGCATGTGAACTTTAGGTAGGTCTAATTTTTGTATGGTGATTTTGTCCTCTGCTACTTGCTGAATTTATCACGTCTAAAACCCTCTTGGCCCACACTTGTCTGTCAGTTTTCTGTAGTGTGGAGGTTTGCATGTTGCTGAGATGCTGAAAGGTAGGCCACTGGTTTTACAGATACCAGCAGGTCATCTGTGGTGCACAGGTTTTAGCTGAGCTTCCAGACTAAGACAGACCGGGGAAAAGGATGTGGCTAACCCACTCCCCAAACAACTGAGACATTGAAAGCCCTATGAATAGCAGTGAAACACTGTCAGATATAGTACCATAAAATGAGTCCCCTGGATTGGAAAGCATTAAAAAAGATGACTGGGGAAGAGTTTCCTCAGCAAAGTAGTCAACTTTAATGACGAAAATGGAGTAAAGCCCCAGGGACCTCCCTGTGCTTATGTGGCATGACTCAAAATGTATCCTGACTCACCTTCCCCTACTACACAATTACAAAAGTGAAAATCTGTCTTTGTCAGTTTGCACTGCAGCAAGAAGTTCTGGATGTGAATTAGAGTCTACCTGTTAGGTGTCCTGGGATGAGACCCACCATGGGTAAGGAGCAGTGAGCGTCTTCCTGTTTCTTTGGCTCCTTCTGGTGAGGGTTAGAGCACAATAGGCAGGAAGAAAGGGCATGGAGGGCTCTGCAGCCAGCCACCTCCCAGCATGCCATGTGCTTCCCAGCCACCTGGAATACGAATATCAGTGTCAGCCTCCTGTGGGACAAAGGCTTTGGTCTGGTGGGCAGCACTTCCCTGATAGATGAGCCCTTCCAAACAGCATACTTCTCCATTCACCCAGGAAGGATGATAACACTGTGTGAGACATACAACATCCCCAGCAATGCAAAAGGACATTGTACAGTGGATTGTGCTCCCTAATCAAGACTGGTGGCTGACTGGATTTCTAACTTTTTCAAATACCCACCTCTGAGCCCAGCCCCTGAAGTCACTGGGAATCCATGAACCCATTCTGGGCACAGGCCCCAGGTGTAAACATTTCTTTCCTTCGCCTAAAGTCTCAAATCCCACTATAAAGATCACAACCGACCTTAGCTCACGGTAGCAGTAGCCCTTCACTACTGCCTGCCTTCACATTTTGAAGGTGTAGGTCGTTAAAATCTATGCCCCTCTTCTCTATCTTTAATAAACTTATTCTATACCATACACTATAATTTCTGTGTCTCATATAAATTCGGCTGGGATTTAGCTCACTTGGTAGAGAGCTGCTCTGCAGTCTCTGAGGTCCCGAGTTCGATTCCCAGGACCACAAAATGGGAGAAGGACGTGGTAACCCACTCCCGAGGAAATCCTGAAACAATCTGCCATTAAAAACCCTATGAGGGTCGCTATGAGTTGGACTCGACTCAATGGCACCTAACAACAACAACATGTAAATTCTTTTGTAGGGGCAAACACAGATGCACCAAGGAATCTGCTGCCAGGGGGTGTGGGAGGAAGTAATTGCTGCTGCCAGGGAAGGACCTGCGTGCCCCTGGCCTCCCTGACCCACACTCCCTCCTCCAGACCCGTCTACCCTCCGTCCCCGCGTCTCCCCACTAACAGTAAGCATAGTCGTGCAGCCTTTGTGTTAGCCTGCTGCAGTGTTCCTTTCTCTAATCTCTAGCTTCCTGAGTGTCAAAAGATGGCTAGCACGGTGGCAGCAGCTTTCTGTTCTCGCTGGGAAGAGTGTGCAGCTCTTTCTATTCCCTGCATCACAGCTACACAGCTGTTTTTGTTTCATTTTCCCGTCAATACTGAGGGTTTAAGCCCTGGGCCTCACACAGGCTGGTGAAGTGATCTTTCTCTGCGATGCACCCACAGGCTGCCTATGGCTTCCAACTTGCACTCCTCCTTCCTCGCTAAGTGCCTGGCGGACATGGCGTGCTCTCAAAGTTACCACCTCCAGCGCTTGGCTCTTGATTTTCTACCACCTTTATTAGGCACAAATCTTTTCTCCTTTGGTGAGCGAGTTCCGTTGTGTTATCCAGGAGTGACTTTTGGAGTCCCAGCCTAAATCCCACTCTTTCAGACCGTGAAGCGATTTTGTAAGCATTTGGTTCAAGGCTGAATTAAACTTCTCTTTTAAAGTGGCTATAGTGACTTTGCCTGAAGCACTGTGCCATCTGAACCCATCAGATCTTGGAAGGTAATCAGGGTCAGACCTGCTTAGTACTTGGATGGGAGACCGCCTGGGAATACCAGGTGCTATAGGCTTGGGAGAAGGACCTGACAACCCACTCCCAAGAAAACAATCTGCCATTGAAACACTATGAGTAGCAGAGAAGCACTGACAATAGTGTTTCACCTGTTGTACATAGGGTTGCTGTTGGTCTGACACTGACTGGACGGCACCTAACAACATAGTGACTTCCATTTTCTGCAGCTAAAATCTCACTGATACACTTTCTTCTGGCATCCATCTTTGTGGGTGATGTTATTGTTTTGGGGGTCATTCATCTCGTCCAGCAGCTTTTAGGACGTCCCCTTTGCCCTATATCTTCCTCAGACTCACAGAAATGGGTCTAGGCATGTATTTTGCATACACACATATTCTATGGACCACTTGGGGGTTTTGCTACGTAAAATCCAGGCCCTGCACCGAGCACAGTGCAGCCTTGGGGATCTAGTTTTGATGGGGGATCTTTTTCAACCCATGGTTTAGGCAGAGGACTTACTTTCATGAGAGACCCCGGAAGGCAAGTCAATATACCCTGGTTTCCCTTCACAGCAGATGGCACCATTCTGCCTCCTAGGTCCGCATAGAGCGGGGAGTTCTAGCTCGATACCACACACAGTGCCTGCCTGCAGCTTGCTGTCTCTGGGCTTCTCAGACCTGCTTTACATCCTGGTGCTCAAGGGCTGTACAGCTTTAGGTTCCACTCACTGCTCTGCATTCCCACTGCTTCTGGGCTTGGAGCCTTCCTGTTTTTCTTTTGACATTGGCTAGTGTTATTCATTGTCGCTATTTATTAGGAAGACAGGGTGGAGACAGAATGGGTCAGGGTGGTATACAAAGCCAGTTCAATATGACATCCTGACCTGAAGTCATTTCCCATTACATAGTTGTAAAAGGATCATCTCATTTCCTTTTTGAAAAAAGAGCAAATGGTCAATAGGCATTTGAAAACATTTCATCCTGATTATGGATTCAAAGGGATGCGAAAGAAAATATTAAAACAAACTATTTTACTATATTGAGAGTTTCACAAACGTGATGTGACCCTTAGTACAGACATAGAGGAAGAAGCGGAGGGTCAAATTCTTTGTCCTAAG
>VMDO01033691.1:0-17706 GCA_007922755.1 Pedetes capensis
AATGTGTGTTACATTTAACTTCTTCAATTGCTTTTTGTCATTCTCACTATGTATACACACATATAGATGCATTTATATGTGTGTATACTTACAAAGCAGTTATTGAAGTAATAGAGGTTCATATTACATGTTTAACAACTGGAAAATGGCATCAATGTTTCACTTAAAGTTGATTACAGCTTCCCAAGTTTCTACTTTTATTAATCTATCTCTGAAAAATACCATTTCAACATTCATGTACTTTTCTCCTTGCCTCTTTTCATTGCTATTCTTAAAACCAAATTTATTAAGGCATAATTTACATAACATAAAAACTATCCATTTTTACAGTACAATTGAATGATTTTTAGTAAATATACTAAGTTTTGCAACCATCACTACAACCCAGTTTAGAACATTTCTATCACAACCAGCCATAAGCAACCACTATTTAGTCTCTCGTGTTATGGATTTGCATATTTTGGACAATTCTCATAAATTGCCTCATATAATATGTGGTCTTCCACAATTGGATTTTTTCACTTATCATCATGCCATCAAGGTTTATCTATTTTGTAGCCTTAATCATTTATTCATTCATCTTATGGCTGAATAATACTCCATTGTGTGGATATACTATATTATCTTTGTCCATGCATCAGTTGATGATAAAGTGCATTCATTTGTTTCCACTTTGGGATTGTTTCAAATGATCTTGTTGTAAGCACTTATATGCAAGTCCTTGTGTGGACATATGTTTTCTTATCTCATGGGTATGCACTTAGTGAAATTGTTGTGGTATTAATATTAGTGGTAGTGTTTACTAACTTTTTCATTGTTCACCTGACAATTAGTAAACTGAATTTATTCCTATAGCAAAACAAAGTAACTAACTTTGGATGCCCCTTAAAGAAGCATCCCTAAAAGCAAAACAACAACAACAACAACAACAACAGCAACAACAACAAAATGTCAGTAACCCGTAACAAAAAATTGAAAAATTTCTTCAGGGAATCAAGTTTAATCACAAAATTATTTGAAGACCTTTTATTCACATCACCTTTCGAAGAACTGAAAAAGATTATATTTTTGTTTTGTTTTTGTTCTGATATCTCTAGTTTGTTTTGTCTGGATTGTTGTAAGATAACCATCTGAATGTTAATAGGACATATGTCTCAGAAAGGCAAAGGTTTACTGTTGTTGTTGTTAGGTATCCAACTCATAGCGACCCTGCTTACAACAGGCGAAACACTATTGTCAGTGCTTCTCTGCTGTTCGTAGGGTTTTCAATGGCAGATTTATTTTGGGAGTGGGTTGCCGGGTCAGTCTCCCATGCCTACAGCACCTGGTGTTCCCAGGCGGTCTCCCATCCAAGTACTAACCAGGCCTGACCCTACCTGGCTTCCAAGATCTGATGGGCATGTAGCCATAGGGCTACAGCTGCAGGCAAAGGTTTACTAGTGATTAATAAAGAGTATAAATAATGGTATTGGAATCCAGGCATCAAAGCAGGGAAGATATATCTTCTAACATCTCCTCCTTTTTTCCTGGGATGTACAAATCAGCATTTAATAGAATGGAGGGAGAGGACGGATATTTCATAGGAATCAATGGAATGAAATACAATTCCTTGGCAAGAATTGCTGTACAGTAGTTTGAGCACAGTAAAGGCATCAGGTCTTTCTAGGTTCCTGGCAAAAAGGCCATATTAAGTTAGCCCTCACATAAAGCAATATGTAAGTTCATGAAAATAAATCAAAGCATATATTATGTTCCTACTACTAATATGTATTTTTAGCAATTTTGTGCTGGTTATAGAACTGATCTGGGCAAGGAAGCAAAGCTAGCATTCTAACATGCATACACATCAACAGAGAATGGGAAAATATAATGGCATTAAGTTCTAATTTATATGACACAGAATTTCAACAAAGAGTAAGATAGGTTGTAATACTTTGGTTAAGTAGACATCAATATCAGATTTTTACATTTTCTTTTACTACAGTTTCTCTGCTTCCTAGTCATTTCCCCATCAAGTCTCTTATAAAAAGTAAATGTGTCCTTATGATTTGAACTCTGGTGGTAAATTAACATGACCAGTCAAAAAGATTCAGTCAGGTTAGATAAATGTGGAGCAGTTTTTGTCAACTTGTGGTCCAGGAAACTTCATACCAGGTGACTGAGATGTGTACTGGTCTGACAATATTAGAGTGGAAGTTTTGATATCGTCTTTGGTTTACCTCCATCTACTGACTAAATGTAATCTGATGGAAGGAATTCAATGGAACATAATGAATAAGGTATAACTAAACAAAGAAAGGAGATGATATACGTGGGAGAGGGTCTCATGGCTTCCATCCGGGTCTCAGACAACTCTATGACTCCAGAAAAGATTTAGACCAAGTGTTATAAAAAACTTGAACTGAGGTATTTTCTTTAATTCCATTTATTTCTTTGGTCCTCATTATACCAACAGAAAAAAATAATATTGAAGATTTGCATCTTCTGGGCTGATTGTTATGGTAGGAGGGAA
Organism: Pedetes capensis; assembly: GCA_007922755.1. Lineage (NCBI taxonomy): Eukaryota > Metazoa > Chordata > Mammalia > Rodentia > Pedetidae > Pedetes > Pedetes capensis. The sequence goes on from VMDO01033691.1 coordinate 2,513, forward strand.
CAGAAATCGTAATATAGCTACAGAAGTACTAAGGAGAGCCAGACAGGACCCACATTGAAAGAGGCCTGTGAAAATCAGATACACTTTCCTCCTGCTTACTAAGATCTCCACACTTCCTGCCCACCAGAGACAGAAGTGTTATGTCAATTGGATTCTATAATAGAAACATCCTGTACTACAGCAAAAGCGAAAGTTTGAGTCCTTGTTTGCTGGTATGGAGTAGGAAATAAAACAGAGGCTTCCAGGCAATAGCAACCTGGATCGCTATTACCTGAAAGCCTCTCCCTTATTTCCTACTCCATACCACTGATGACTTTCCTTCTGTATGGAAAAAATCATCTCCTTTTAAAATTTCCTTCCTGAGAAATACCCACTTCCTGAATGGGGATGTACTTCAGTGGAGAGTGCTAGTTTAGCATTGTCTGAGGCCCTGGGTTTTCAGCCTTAGCAACACACACACACACACACACACGAATACTCGCCCACTTGTGTGGGTAGCACATATGTGGTGGTACATACCTGTAATCTCAGCAATTTGGGAGACAGTGGCAAGGGGATGGTAAGTTCAAGGCCAGAGGCAGCCTGCATAACTTAGGCCCTGACTCAAAATAAAAAATAAAAAATGGTCTGGTGTTGCATCCCAGTGATAGAGTACTTGCAAAGTATATGTGATGCCCTAGGTTTAGCCCTCAAGTACTGCAAAAAAACAAAAAAGACATTTTATAGTAGAAACCTTCAAAGCATGTGACCAAGGGACAAAATGTGGCTGAGACCAGGGAATTTCTTGTGTTCCAACAAATGACTGCTCAGGACTGCAGCTAAAAAAGATGACCCTCATCCACTCTTGTCTGCAGCCATACCACTAAGCAGGGTCAGACCTGGCTGGTACTTGGATGGGCGATGGCCTGGGAACACCAGGTGCTGTAGGCTTGGGAGACGGATCCGGCAACCCACTCCCAAAAATCAATCTGCCGTTGAAAACCCCATGAATAACAGAGAAGCACCGACAGTAGCATTTTGCCTGTTGCACGTAGGGTCGCTATGAGTCGGATATCGACTCGACATAACCTAACAACATCATCTGCTCTTAGGCAAGCTAGGGAGTATAATACAAAGAGTTACCTAGAAAAGCCTCTGGGTCAAAAGTACATCTCCCCCCACCACACACATAAACATCACACACTGGAAATCCCCACCATTAATCTCAGTCTTTGGTAATAGTTTTGCTTCTAGAAGACATTCCTTTCAAGGCAATTTAAATTAATTGGAAGAGTTAAAATACATATCATTTTAATATCTGCCATGAATCCTACACAGAAGATTAGTCTTGTGGAATACTTTTAAATATTCCTACTGTCCAAGAGGAATTAAGAGCTTCACCATCTGACCTGTCCAGACTCATCTCTTCCTAATCCCCATCCTTTTGGTTATTACCCTCCAGCCATAAATGAGCACATCATGCTCACTTGTTATCCTGGGCCTTTGTGGGAGCTCCCCCCTGCTGAACATGTTATCCAACCTCTCTACCAACTTCAGCTTGACAAGCAGCCTCTCTGCAAAGCCTTCCTTGAGTTGCTTTCTCCTGTACTCCCACTGAAGTTTGCTTACAACTTACTTCAATAATATTGTTGATGTATATTTAATGGGTAGTTTCAGTACCTGTATTCCTGTCTAGACCACAGTTTTGTGTTCCTAAGCCAAACTATACTTATTCCATAATCGCACATATCATATAATAAGGTAGTACTGTATGTAAATTTTGGTCCTAGAGTCAGAATTATTGGGTTGGAAATATTGCTCTGACATTTCCTAGCTGTAAGTCTTTGGATAAGTTACATAACCTTTCTGAGCCTCAGCTTTGCCATTTACAAACCAGAGATAACAACAATAATAATAATATTTCATATATTATAGAAAGAAATTAAACAATGTATGCATGTGAAGGGACCTTCATACTCTCAAGTGTTTTAAGCTTCAATCTATGGAAAAATAAAAAAAGAGGAGGTAAGAAAATTGAGTGCTATTTTGGGTTCCTGCACTGACTCACTTTTTATTCCTGACAAGTTTCTCAAGGCTCCTATTCTGTTTCCAACAAACATTATCAAGATACAGATCTCTTATCTTCCCTATGTAACCATTGAGATTAAATAGAGAGAGTAACCTAAAAGGAGATTGGAGCCTCTCCGAGAGAGCTAGCTAAGAAATGTCAAGTGTTGCCACGGCCCTCTGAGAAATAGCCAATTGTCTTAATCACAGTTGTTACATTTCATGAGGGCTTATTTAATATGTGTTCAGGCACTAGACCAACTAGTTTATTTATAGTTCTCTATTTTTATTCATGTATAAGATAAAGCTGGTTGGTCACTGGGCAGGGATACAGTGAGAGAATTCAAGTATGGAATTGAGTAGGCTGGGAGGGTATGGTTCTGTTCTTCAGTAGCATGTTTTGCTTTCCTGAAGAATGATTTTTTTCTGTTTCCTTCCGTCACTGTCCCCTTAGATGTTTTTCCTTTGTTCAAAGCAGTATGAAGATAACTATAACTTCACCCATTGTGTGAAGTCTTATGTCACACCTGGAAGCTAGTTCATAGAGGAAACTATAAAAATTGAAACATTAGCTCTATAAAACAACCATAAGCTCCATCTTATTGAAATGAGGTTACTATTAAGGTATAATTAGTGGTAACACATATATTAGCAATTAGAAAGTCAGGGGAATCAAGATATGAACAAAAGACCATCTGTTATGAGAGAAATAAGCGACCCTCAAAATCAGTAGGTAATAGATGCTCTCTTCTTGAAACATAATAAACAGTTAAAGAATAACAAAAGAATGCCTTTGTGCTTGCTAAAAATACTCTTGGGAATTCCCCCAAAGAGCTACACAATAATATGAAAAGTTTAAGTTTTAAAAATTGAACTAGAAATAAAAACTGGCGATAATTTTCATCTAACCTTATCCCCAAGTTCAGGGACCTCCCTCAAAAGTAATTGTGAACCTTAACTCTTCACTTTTAAGTAAAGTGAGTTCTGGTTAAAATAAATTTTGAATTTTAAATCTAACTCATTTAAGGAATTCAAACAATGGATATTTTGAATGCAGCAGATCAAGAGAAATCATAGGAAACCCTGGAGAAGAAGAGAAAAATCCCAGATTTTGGAGCCAAAGAAATCTGATGTTAGAAGTTCTGCCTTTTTCACCTAATGTAGAGCCCTGGGACATTTTCTAAACTCATTAAAACTTACTTACCTTCTCTGTAAAATGGAATAAGTAATAGTTCCCAAGTCATAATGTTATTGTGAGTTTCAAAGAAAATAATGCAGCCAAACTTTCAGCACAATGCTGTTGCTGCCTCTTTGCTGCTTCGACAGAACTCCAGACAGCATGAACCAGGGAGTTCCAAGTGAAGAGTCAGATGTATTTACTCAATGGGGTCACATTGGTCTGGGATCTATCCAATGAAGACTAATAACATTAATATTGAGTATGAAGGGCTATAAGAATGCAAGATGATATAAGTAAAGCAGCACAGTGCCTGGGATATAGTAAACACTGAACAGATATTAAACATTGTGTTAGATGCTGTCGAGTCTTTTCCAACTCATAGCAAACCTCATAGGGTTTTCAATGACTGATTGTTTAGGGATTGCCTTGGGAGTGATTGCCACATCCTTCTTCCATTTTTGAGGTGCTGGGAATCGAACCAGGGACCTCAGAGATTGCTGAGCAGCACTCTAACAACTGAGCTAAATCCCAGCCCCATGAGAATACAAGATGATATAAGTAAAGCAGCACAGTGCCTGGGATATAGTAAACAAGCAACAGATGTTAAACATTATTATTTTTTTTAGCACAGTATCTGACATCTAAACTCTCAGTAGGTGTTAGCTCCTATTACTGCTCTTGGGAATCCCCCTGGTTACCAACGGTTACCATGGGGCAGAGATGCCCCAGCATGGGCTGTTGGGCTAATGTTTTGGAAAGCCCTACACTGCTGATGGGCTGAGCAGTGATTCGGTAAGGCAGACAGAGGAGACACTTCTTGTATAATGTAGACTTGATATAAGGGAATGAGGATTTCTTGCCAAATTAGGGTGATTAGGCTTTCGTTTAAAGATGTTAAACCCTGCATTTGAATATCCATTTATTTTCATGTCACTTATCATGATTATTGGAACAGTATCAACAGATTTCTAAGACAAAGCCAAATTGCAAAATAAGGAAGTTTCCTGTGTCTCTTTGGTTCTAATCAGATTGTCAGCCCTAACTTGGGAGGTAGACTTAAATTATTTTCTGATAACCTATGTGAACATTCCAGAAATCTCTTGAGATATACTCACATCAAAGTACAATTTACATTCCATTCTACTGTAAGGTCGGGGCCTCCAAAGCCATTTCAGTCCTTTAGCACTTGTTCTTTCAGCAGGACCATGGATGTTAATGCTTGCTGTGGCTCTAGTGCCATCCAAAGGGCTGAAACTGCCAGGGGAAAATCACACTGAAGAATTCCCCTTCACATATTTGTCCCCATGAAATCAGATTAAAAGAGAAATCAAAAGCAGTCTGTGAGATGGAAGGAAAGCATTAGGTACTATCTAATGAACTCTTTGTGTTCATTTTCACCTTTCACAAGATTTATTTCAGTTTTCATTTCAAGGAGGTACTTTAAAAAATCTAAATAACATATATAATTACATGCAGAATTCCATATGTTATATATGTATAAATCTATAATTCAACAGGTGTATTTGAAATACACTTACACCAAGGTTACTAAAACTCTTACAAAGATAGAGAATCAAGCACTTGAGAAGATGAGGGAATTAAAGAAAATTAACTTTTTTTTCACAGTACTGGGAAATTGAGCTCATGGTGCTTTACTACTGAGCTGCATTTCCAGTCCTCTTTTTACTTATTTTTAATTTTGAGACACAGTCTCAGAAGTTACACAGGCTGCCTCTGGCCTCAAACTCACAATTCTCCCGCCTCAGACTCCTGAATTACTGGGATTACAGGTGCCTGCCACAGCACCTTGCTGAAAAGTGACTCAAAATAATTCACTTATTCCCATTCTGCTATCATAGAAAATCAAGACGAATCAGATTATAATCTTTTGTTTCTAAATCTTCCGTGTTTTTTATTTTTTTAAGTACCTCTTTTCTGAAAGATTCACAATGACATGTGCTAAATGACTTATAGATATATCCTTCCCACCTCTATTTCAATATGGAGCTTGTCAAGAAGCAGAGAAAATTTAAAAGTTCAGTGTTCTGCCCCTCCACACTCAAGGTTACTGGGTAAATAAGAAAGATCTTCTTTTATAAATAGACCAAGCTTTTTGGCTTTCAGCTCTAATTTTTTAATGGACACTGACCACATAGGTCATAACAGATTGCCTGCTAAGTGGAATGTGAGAGATACTGAGAATTTCCGCCCACCATCCTCCTCGAAGGTAGAAACTCCTCTCATTTCAGTGGCACCTTTGGGGCTTCTGGAAGGCTGTATTTAACTTTCAAGTATCTGCTGTGAGAGGGCTGCATCACACAGTTCCATTCCATGGAGGAGATGGTTCGTGTGCATGTGGATTTTCTCCTGTAGAGAAAGACTCAGGAAAAGTCCAAAATATGAAAAATGCCTTCAGATGGATTTCTACAGTTTAAGCTCAGTAGATGCCAAGTTGGCTGAACCTTGATACTTTGTGATATCAGATTTAAACTGAAATGTATTTGTGCCAATGAAAACCATAAGGCCCTAGATAAGAGGGAAATGGGCATAGAAAGGGGATGAAGTATTAGTGACCTAAGACAATTATTCCCTATTCTATGATTTTATTAGCCTGACCCTGCCCTTCTTTAAAGAGCTGATCACAATATAAGTATTAGAATTCTCAAGTTTTCTGTTCCACTTGACTCTGAACCCTTTGTAGGCAGGAGCCCAGCTTCCATTTATTTTCTCTTCTCAGGTGTGGCCTGATATATAATAAATATCCAGTAAACACTGCTTACTTTTTAAAGGAATATTGTTTTAGGTGTCTGGGACTTTTGAACCTTCCCTTACATTCTTTATTCTCATCAAATGTCCTTTTATCAGATGCTTTCTATGATTACCATATCCAAAATGGCACAATCATGCTCTAGCCTCTTAACTTGTTCTATTTTGCTGCTTAGCAGTTAGCATTACCTGAAATTATAAGGTATGATTGATTCTTAATTTATTGTCTGTCTGCCCTGATAGAATCTAATCTTTATAATGGCAGTAACCTTGTTTACATTTCACTGCTGAAACTCCAATACCTAGAACAATGCCCAATGCAAAATAATAGCTAAATAAATATTTGTTAGAGTATACTAAAAGATCAAGGAAGTGTCTCCCAAATTGTTTTGCTCTATTAGTTTTTGTTATGTCTATGTTAAATATAGGCAATTGGGGAATGAAAAATATCTTCGAATTCTATCTAGGTTCCTTTCCTCCAAATAGTCAATAAAGTGGTAAGAAGAATTAAAAAGTAGAGTAGTCATTGAATAAGAAAACCTCTTTTCAATGTCAATGTGTTTTCCTCTTATCAGAGGCAGGTAGTTTTTATAAGTGCTTACTCACTTCAAAAGAGTGGCATTATTTGAATTAATTCACTGGTTAAAATCCTTTGTCCCTTAAAAAGAGTATTCTCATTTCAATTATCATGATTTTATGAAATATCTTCAAGGATAGTGACTTCATGCTGAGGATAAAGAACTTGAAGTGCTGTATGTAGCTCACAATTAACAAAATCTGTGAAATGAGCCTCTTCATATATTTGGGAGTTATTATAGGTTTTTCAAATAATACTCAAAGGACAAAAAGAATGTTTTACAACCAAAAGCAGATCATCTGCCTTGTTTTATTGTATGTTCTGCATCTAAGAGGTAACTTAATGAGAATATTCCCATGTGTCAAATTCAAATTCTCACTTAGCTCTTTCTCCAAGCAAATAGCTTTCTGCCCATAATAAAATTTTGCCCTAACTCTTTCCCATAATGGGCAGTATGGGGAGACTTAGAGTCAAATCTTGCTTTTAATCTGGAGCTAGGAAGAGTCCTTTTCATCTTCCAGGTGATCTTTAGATGATTATGTATGTGACACTTTCTTTTTCAAAATCTTCCTTCTGGATTCAGTTATGATCAATATCAAGTGCAGACATATATGAACTTAGGCTCTTATAAAAGTAGCACAGGAAAATAAGAGTATGACCACATATGCATGACCACAATATGGACAGAAATAATAGAATTCTGTATGCAGAATAAGAGATGATCAAATACAAAGAAGAATATAATTGTGAGATTCAAATTATGGCTTTGAAGTTCTGTTCTTAGAGGTGCTGAAACAGGTGAGCACTGGTAGTAACAAAGATTGTACATATTAAATACTGCTGGCTTTGTTTTGGATGGCAAATGGCAGTTTAGGAAATAGTCACTGGTTAAGCAGAGAGGTATAATTCTATAAAAAAGAGGAATAAAAGAATTATTACTGTTAACTGGAAGATTTTATAATTTTGTCCAGTTTCACTGTAACATATAGCTTCTGAAAGGTGTGTTGGGTTTTGCTCAATAAAGGAAAACAGCAGATTTATGTTGATAAAGATGGAGCAGTTACAGAATTGGCAAAGATTCTCATTAGTTGTTTTACTGCTAACTTCTTTTCAACTTCTGATTTGTAAATGCTGTCATTAGGCTATTTTTCACATTTTTCCTTTACTTTTCTTCAGTAGCAGTGTTGATACTGGTATTTTTTATGAAAATATATTTTCTATGCCTACTCATAGCAAGTCAGGCTTTTTCTTTCCCAACCTTTTTCTCTGTAGTGATATTTGAAAATTAACTTCCAATGTTTTCCACTGTGTATTGAAAGGGGATTATAGACAAAATGTCTCTTAAGATATTTTTTGTTCCTGCTCAGAATTATTATCAGTTTCACACCCTCTTTATTCTTCTTGTCTTTAGGTAAGATCAAAGAAGAAAAAGGAGAAGTCCCCAAAATGTTTTTGTAGTTCTCCTTTTTTATTATCATAAGAGAATATCAAACTTCCTTACTTAAGCTAAGTAAATCCTTGAATATGAGTTTATTTGAAAGCATATAACTCTAATTATTGGGTACCTATGTGGTCAGGAATGATTTTTGGTATTTTGTGAAACAGAATTGAAGTTGAAGGTATTTCTTCTGCCCCAATGTAACTGGCTCCCATACTTTCCTCAAGCATAAACTGATCAGACTTTATCTTTGACCTCAGTATATTTCTGGCATGCCCCTAAGTGTCAACCTTAAAAGCCCATAGGATTCTGCATATGACAGAAAACATGTGATACATGTCTTTCAGAGTCTACCTTATTTTGCTTACCATGATGACATGGAAGCAGAAGGGAGGCTATTAGGAAATAGTAAGGGGACCAGTGGAAGGAGGAAAAGTAAATGATAGAGTAATGGGGTGAATATGATCAGAGTAGGGGCTGGAGTTTAGCTCAGTTGATAGAATGTTGCTCTGTAGTCTCTGAGGCTCTTGGTTTGATTCCCAACATTGCAAAAACAGGAAAAGGATGTGTCAATCCACTCCCAAAGCAATCCCCAGTCAGCCATTGAAAACCCTGTGAGAGTCACTATGAGTTGAACCAGATTCGATGGCACCTGAAAATAACAACAACATGATCAGAGTATTGTGTGTGTGTGTATGTATGAAAATATCATAATGAAACTCATTTGGTACAATTAACATGCATCAATAATTTCTGAAACCCCTAAGATTAATGTTGAACATTTTCCCACACTTTACATTAGTTCATCAATTCTTCAATTTACCTTCTTTTCATCTTTTCAGGTACATAAAGCACTAAAGAGGCACATTCTTCACAACATGAAAATTATTGGATCATATTATATCAAAATAATAAAAAACAATATTGCAAATAAATAGGTTATTTACAAGTTAAAGTTATTCATAAATAATTATCAGTGTTTTGTATAGCCCCTTCCTACTCAGGAATCCATTAGCCATAACATTCTTTCATATCGAATAGCATATATTTTATGAAAGAGAACAGGATTGTTTAAGTAACTGCCAGCTGCTTCTGTATTCAAGGTAGGAAGAATGAAGTCAAGTGGTTTGTTCAATGAAATACATTAAGGAGGCTTTCAGTTATGAAGATATAGATAGGCTCTAAAATGAGGACAGGTCTGTCCTAAAAGAAGTGTAACCAGAGTGCTCCTTGGAAGCAAGGATCGTTAGACTGTGTCTTATGTATTTTGGACATGTTGTCAGGAAGGACAAATCCGTGGAGGACATCATGTTTTGGAGAGTGGCAGGTCAACAAAAAATAGGAAGACCCTCAACTACATGGATTGACACAGTGACTGCAACAGTGGGCTTAAACATAAAAAAAGATCATGTGTCTGGCCCAGTGTCGGGGAGTGTTTCCTTCTGTTGTACATAGGGTCGCTATGAGTTGACCTGACTTGATGGCACCTAATACCAGTAACAAGCTGAGGATAGAGGTTGAAACAATTGAGAGGTAAACTGATCCTCTCAATAAGCAAATAGCATCATGAACTTTGCACGAGGCAGTCAAAGGGACAAGAATTGGATCCAGGAATCTGTGAAAAACTGTTAATGGGAGAATGGGGTATAGCATCGTGGCAGCTGGCCAGTCTTTGAGCACAACCATGGCAAGAAGAGATGTCTGCAAGTCAGTTTTTACAAGCTATTACCTCCTCTGTGCAGCAATCCCTCTATTAAGCTAACCTTTAGTAAAAGTCTATTTGTCAAAGAATTGTGTTAGTGGCACCTTAAGGAATCATGCAGAGTGGGTTGTAACTGTACTTAGAGTAAGTCATTATAGAAAAAGTATAGTTATCAATCCTACCAAGATTGCCAAAATTGATTAAGAATTGAGCTGGAGGCTAGAATTCAGAATTAAAGATAATAAAAATGACCAGGTAATATAAGGGAATATTGAAGAAAGTATGGGATCTCTTGCACTTATATAAGAATAAGGACTGGAATCCTTTTCATTAGATATTTTTAAAAAGGGTGAGCCCAGAAGGCTAGAAAACTAGGGAACATTCAGTTTATATGTGTGATGGGGCAGTCATGGTAAATTTATGAATACTTGTGTATTCAGATTTTATAAATTTTGTATTGTATTTGGTTAACTTTACTATCTTTAAAACCGTTCAAGGTCTCTTTGAGGTACCTTCACATTTTACTTGAGTGATTTGGCTTATATTTTGTTGTTGTTGTTGTTGCTGTTAGGTGCTGTCAAGTCAGGTCCAACTCATAGTGACCCTATGTTCAACAAAATGAAACACTCTCCGATTCTGTTCCAGGCACATGATTTTATTTATGCTTAAGCCCATTATTGCAGACACTGTTTCAGTCCATCTAGTTGAGGGTTTTCATGAGGCTTATATTTTAAGTTTATTAAATGTAATATTCTGTGTTTCTTATTTGAGCCCAGGGTATATTTATGTTATCATTATTTATCATAATTTTCATGTTAATGCTTATAGTAATGCCATGATTTTGTTAAGTGCTTAGTTAAAAACTGCACTCATTAGTGAGTTCTGTGACACACCTAGTGATCTACAGAAAGAGAATTGTGTTAAAAAATATTTAGGAATTATCATAATGCAAAATTCACCACTAATAGATTCTTCTGTATGTGAGAATACTTAAGGGTTGAGCCCAGGGCTTCACTCATGCTTTGCAGTGCAAGCACTCTGCCACTGAGCTGCACCCCTAACCCATTTTTTATTTTTTGTCTTGAGACAAGGTCTTGCTAAGTTACTCAGGCTGCTTCTGGCCTCCATCCTATGATCCTCCTGCCTCCACCTCCTGAGTTGCTGGGATTATAGATGTGAACCTCCACACCTGGCCACTAGCAGATTCTTAGTTCACATAAAGTAATGGCTCTGAAGCGTCCCACAGAAAACGAGATTAAACGAGGTTTAGTCCAACTTTATTTGACTATTAAAAGACTCTAGAGTATTTTTATATTTTAATTTATTCATATAATTACAAAATTGATTTACTAAAGGGAGAAAAGTCATATAACTCAATTTGTGTTTAATGCATATGTATATTTAAAGTGATTATATTAAAACAATGTATACCTTTTATTGCATGAGAAAATTAAATCCAATCTGACTTCTTCCATTTTATTGTCCGCTTATATTTGCTGAGCATTATATTCTTTCTTCATTCTCTTTAGTATGGTAAGTATCTACTATGTTCCACTGAATAACTGCTACAAATAATTGCTATTATGGTTTGATTTAGTGATATAGTTTCCTTTTCTATATATGTGTCTTTGACTTCTGAATCCAGAACCATATGTTTGCCTCTAAAAACTATGACCTCCATTGAAGATCATAAGGTCTCATTATCATTCTTATGATAATAAGACAAAAGTTGCCAAAAGGAATTTGACCAACATGAATGAGAAAGCTATTTTACCTAATTTAGGACTTTTTAATTCAAGTCTCTGATGAGCTTAGTGTCCCTCTCCTAATTCTAGTATAATACAACATGGGCTCCAGAAATACCCTAGGATGTATAGACAAGCAGAGATCCAGGACAAATACTCTTAAGAGTTTTAAGAAACACAGAATCAGAATTACATTTAACAAATTTAATATATAAACTGAATCACTCAAGTAAAACATAAATATATCTCAAATATATCTTGAACAGCTTTATTTATAGTAAGACTGAGCCAAGTATAAAAATGAAATGATAGCCCAGAAAGTTTATTTAGGCAGGATCATACAGCAAGTCATTAGCAAGGTAGAAACAAAGATTCAAGTTTGTCATCCTAGTTCTGAATTTTCTTTCTTGTGGATCAATCTGGAGTATTATGGAGACCCTGACACCTACAACTGGGTGGAGACACTGACACCCACAACACTATGTGCAACTACATATACACAGAAGCCAAACAAACCGCACTTGGGAAAAGGTATCAATAAGTTATCTTTCTGGGTCATTTACTAAAATAAAAGAAGAATACCAGAAATATTTTGGGGGAAAACTCAATAAGAGTGCTTATTTACCATGTAAGTCTTTCTAGAAGACCCGCCTGCATGTCTAGCACCTACCCTCAAATAGTCAGGTAGTTTCCAGAACCCAAATGTTCAGGAATTCCAAAATTTCAATAATGCAAGAAACTAATACTTTGATAACATGAATTTAAGCTCTAAAGACTTATTCACAAAAATTGGCTATGATGGTTCTTTTGGAGCTGTTATAGGCAAGCATGGTAATAATACATAATACAAATGGATGAAAACCAAAGCTCATGGATGTCTATGTGAGGAGACATTTTATTTAGAATTACTTCATTTTGTCATCACCATAGATACCCATTAGAGATAATGGAAAAACTTGATCTTAGCTCACAAGTTAATTTTGCATATATTTCTGGGAAACATTCCTCTATGGATACTAATGTGCACAAATTTGCTGATGTATACAGTCTGAGCATCTCCTAGAAGACAAAATGAGCATGGGAAACTAGCAAGAAGAACAGGCAATATAAAAGTAGAGTATAATCTGCTGGGTGGAGCAGTATACACCTATAATCTCACCGACTCAGGAGGTAGAGGCAGGAGGATAACAGGTTTGAGGCCAGAGGAACCCTGCATAATTTAGCGAGACCCTGTCTCAAGATAAAAAAAATTATAAAGAGGGATGAGAGTAGAGCTCAGTGGCAGAATGCTTGCAAAGTATGCATGAGGCCCTGGGTTCAACCCTCAGTACCGAGAAAAAAAATAGAGTATAACCTAAGAGAACTGAATGGGAACTTAGCAGGATGATGGTCATTACTTGGGTATCAAAATTAATGTTGAGTTGGATAAGGAAGGAGAAACAATAAAGAACATGGTAATATTACTTGAAAGAGGTAATATTACTTGAAAGAGGGAAATTGAGGAATAGTATGATAGTGATTTGTAAAGGATCACTAAGCAATATGTATCTGGCTGACCGGGAAGATGGAACTATATAGTGTGAGTGATTCTTGCCAGGGAAAAGAGGGGAAAGTTTGCAATGTTACAGGGGCCAGCAGTGCTGGATTGAGGTTTATAAACTAGATTCAAAAGAATGTGAACAACTGGCCACCAGGGAAGTGATATTCATGAAGTACATTCCACAAAGCAGTCAATAGACCAGGAACTTCAAATTATTATCTCACCAAAATCTTCAGAGCATCCCTCAAAAGGGATATTTATCACTGAAGCCATATCCATGTGTTACTTTCTTCTCTGTTACAATGGCTGGAGCATTCAAGCTCCTGTCAAAGGCCATCTCTGCCATATGTGCTCTGGATCTCAGCTGTTCAAATTCTATCTTTTCCTGGAACATTCCCAGGGACATTCAAACATGCTCCATTCTCTCCTGTCATAAATCAATAAGCAAATTAAACTTTTCAACCTCCTCTTTACCCTCTTCCTTGCAACTGGGGTTTAGCTCAGTTGGTAGAGCACTCACTCTGTGCGCTCTGAGGCCTAGGTTTAGTACCCAGCACCAAAAAAATGGGAGAAGGACCTGGCAGCCTACTCCAAAAACAATCTTGAAACAATGAGTCATCAAAAACCCTATGTACAGTAGGGAAGCACTGGCATAGTGCTGGGCATGGCATGGTGCTGGGTAGCATTTGATTCTGTTTTATATAGGATTGCTCTGAGTTGGACACGACTCAATGGTACCTGACAACAATTTCCCCATTAGCTACTGCCTCATGTATCTAGTCTTTTTCATAGCAGAACTACTTAAAAGAGTTTTTAGCACTCACTAACTTCCATTTTCACACTTTTAATTGATTTTTGAACATCACTAGAGGTGGAGTCCCCCAAGTGTCTGTCAGCTTGTTGTGCTATGGGGGCTTGTGTCTTACTATGATGCTGAAAGCTATGCCATGGGTATTTCAGATACAAGCAGGGCCCCTCATGGTGGACAAGTTTCCACAGAGCTTCCTGACTAGAAACACTAGGGAAAAAGACCCAGCAGTCCACTCTGGAAACAATTAGCCATTGAAAGCCCTATGCATAGTATGAAAACACTGTCAGATATAGTGCTGGAAAATAAGCCTCCCAGGCTGGAAGCCATTCAAGAAACAACTGGAGAAGAGTTGCCTCCTCAAAGTAGAGTTGACCTTAAAGATTGGAATAAAGTTCCTGGGACCTCCTTTTACTGATGTGGCACAGGAGCTGAATCATTGGACTCAAACATAAAAAGTTCAAATGATCATGCCCTTGGCACAGTGTATGGTAGTGTTTCTCTCTATTCTACACAGGATCTCTCTGAGTCGGGCCCGACTTGAAGGCATCTAACTACAACAAGAGTTGGATGGAACATGGGGAACAGATATTCCCCAATTCTTCAGAAGCATTACATTGTCATGAAGATTGTTAAGAATAGAGTGAAAAATATTAGAGTAAGCTCTGAAGATGCATGGACATGCGACAGAGAAAATAGTCAAAGGTGTTTCATCTTTTAGAAATGTACTCATGCCACGTGTGGTGGCACACACCTATAATCCCAATCCTCAGGAGGCTGAGGTTGGAGGATTGTGAGTTTCAGGCCAACTTAGGCTAAACATTGAGTCACTGTCTTAAAAAAAATAAAATTTTAGAAAGGTACTTGATCCTCCACCAGTTATTTAAATCCTGCCCCTCAGGCCTAGATCCACCCACAGCCTAAGGCCCATGAATTTTTTCCTTTCTTTCTTTCTTTCTTTCTTTCTTTCTTTCTTTCTTTCTTTCCTTCCTTCCTTCCTTTCTTTCTTTCTTTCTTTTTTTTTTTTTTGCAGTACTGGGAGTTGAACCCAGGGCCTTACACTTGTATGCTTTGCAAGTGCTGTACCACTGAGCTGCACCCCCAGCCCACTTTTTTACTTTCTGAGAGAGGGTTTTGCTAAATTACAGACTGCTTCTGGTCTTGAACTTGCAATCCTCCTGCCTCTGCCTCCTGAGCTGCTAGGATTATAGGCGTGTGCCACCGCACCCAGCCCTTTTTATTTTCTTGAGACAAAGTCTCACTATGTTGCCCAGATTGGCCTGGGAACTTTCAATCCTTCTGCCTCAGCCTTCGGAGGGCTGGAATTAGTCACAAGCTGCTACTTCGGGCCATACTTCTGCTTTTAAGTTCATTCTATTCATTCTCTTTTGT
>VMDO01033692.1:0-17689 GCA_007922755.1 Pedetes capensis
GGTCCATTTTAGCTCACTGATGCCTAGAATGTCAATGTTTATGTGATCCATTTCTCTTTTAACAATTTCTAACTTGCCTAGATTCATACTATGGACATTCCATGTTCCAATTATTAATGGATGTTTACAGTTGTATAGCTTGGATTATTACCAATATCATGTCTCTGTTCTTGTTTTTCTCTGAAACTTTAACCCTTTCTCATTTATCTAAGTAATACTTATTAAGGCTTTGTAGTCCAGGAATAAAATAATGATGAGAACAGGTAAAAATCTCTACCGTTATAGAGCATGTCACCTAGCTGGGAAGGAAAGACACAGGCCATGCAGGAAACACTCAGAGCAAGGCAGGAGCATGGAGCATGGGGCAGGGAGCTGAGCGATACCTGCAGGGGACTGTGTAAATTTTGCAGTGTCCAGCAGGGAAGACCAGGTTCGATACAGGTAAGGTCTCTGTCTTTAAGGATTCTCATAATTCTGAGTGGGCTAAGAAAACTCAATAAAGTCACAGTCCGGTCCATTACCATGGCCTGCCTCATTCTAGTTATTGTTTTCTTTCACCTTCTTCCTAAGCACTGAAAAACTATATACTCAAATTCTCTACATCAGTCTATCACAGAGCTTCTCAATACCTAATCACAAGAAAATTCTTGTAGACCTAGGAAACAAAAATTAATTTAGAACCTCTGCTTTCAATCTTTTATTTTTTTAAGGCAGCCTCTAGAAGAATAGTTTTTACACTTTATGTACAAAGCAAATAAATCCAGAACTCCCATGGGCTTCTACCCTGAACACAGTATGGAACTTAAAACACAGTAAAATCCTTACAGCATTCTTGACTTATTTTCCCACTTGCAATTTATTAGAACAACAAAGATACCACTAACTCTGTTAAATTCACTTTGAGTAAACCAATTTCTGCTATTCATTTACTGTTCCGTGCCTGGCACCAGATAAACACAGCAAGAAAAGAGTTCAGAAAATTACACTCATAAACCATCAAGTACCTATAAAGTGGCCCAAAAGCCATATACAGGTCACTGTATAAAATACTGACCATATCATCATTCTCTGGCATCTCTAGATTCTTTCATTTCTGTACTCTATTTGCAGAAACAATAACACAGATGGCTAAAGCTAAAAAAATTATTTGGTAGGAGATGACGTGTCCCCCCCTCCAAATTCATATGTTAAAATCCTAACCCACAAAAATGGTATTAAGAGAGGCCGGGCGCGGTGGCACACGCCTGTAATCCCAGCGGCTCAGGAGGTGGAGGCAGGAGGATCGCAAGTTCGAGACCAGAGGCAGCTTGCGTAACCTAGGGAGACCCTGTCTCAAAAAGTGAAAAAATGGGCTGGGGGTACAGCTCAGTGGTCCAGCACTTACAGAGCATGCAAGCGCAAGGCCCTGGGTTCAACCTCCAATACTGAAAAAAAAAAAAAAAAAAAAAGGTATTAAGAGGTGGGACCTCTGGAGGGTGATTAGATCATGAGGCGGAGCCCTCATAAATAGGATTAGTGCCCTTATAATAGAGGCCCCAGATGGCCACCTTGCTACTCCACCATGTGAGGACACCAACTATAAACCAGAAAGCAGTCCCCTGCCAATACCTTGATCTTGGACTTCCCAGCTTCCCAAAGTAAGAAAAATAAATTTCTGTTGTTTATAAGCCGCCCAAGTTTATGGTATTTTGTTACAGCAGCTTGAATGGACTAAGATGGGGCAGGGCCAGAGTAGGGGGAGAGGAGGAGAAAGAGCCAGTACCTAAATATATGCTTACCCCTAAAACTGACATACTTTACATTTCAATCATGTTGCGCTCCCTACTCTTTCAGTAATAAACGGATAATTACTCTTAATTTCAATAGGTTGGGGTCTTTAAAAAGGATGCAAATGCAATGTTCTAACTACCAGATATTAATTTAATGCAGATTATAATATATAAAACATTATGCTCTTGCAAGCTGTTTCTCAGATAGAGGGATAAATTTTATGTTTGCCTTTTCAGAGGTCATAACTCAAAGCCCTATTTACCTGAACTCAAATTGGGAAGGAAATGCTGGCCAGAGCAAAAAACAAAGTGTTCTTGTTTAGCAATATTGCCACATTAAAATGTTAGCTCAGATCCTTTTTACTTGCTTTTAATATGCCAGACTGAAGCACAACAACAAGAAAAGTCAACAAACGCTCTGGATATCAACATGACCTTGGCTCAGCTTCACATTTCACCAGGACAGATGACTAAAACAAGGAAACTTAGCCACTTCATCTGGCTGTCCTGAAGAACAAACACAGGGTTTAAAAAACCAATTCCTTCAGTGGTCTCTCTCCTGTGTCCCTGCAGAAAGCTCACTCCTTCCATTTCCAAGCACTCTGGCTAGCTTTCTTGCTAAAAGTCATTTTTGTGGAATGCCAAGCATCGACCTAAGAGAGCTATCACGCATTCCTTCTGTTTAGGACCCTTGAAGACTAAGGCTGAGCCATAGTGCTTTCTTCAAGGCCCTGATCTGGTCTGATGGCTTACCATGACAGAGCACAAATCTATCCTTAGTACTTAACTATTCTAATAGGTTTGGATTTTTTTGTTTGTTTGTTTTTGTTTTATGCTTTTTTCGAGATATAAAAATATAAACCAAATATGAACGACATGCTTAGCTTCACCTCAAGCACAGTATGATAGAAAGAGCTAAATTAGGAGTTGGATGTCCAGTTCTCACAGTGGCCCCACTACTAAACAATGCCGGGACTTTGGGCAAATCACAAATTTTCTGGGATCCTGTTTTTTTAATCCATACAAGAGAACCAGAACAAATGGCTGCAAGACTGCTTTCTAGTTCCAAAAATGCTCATGATCCTAAGTCTTAATAAGTCACTTCCAGCTACGTCAGAGGTAATAGGAACTAACAGAAAAAACACCAATTGGGGATCAGGCAGACAGGTACTGAATCACGTTTTAATACTGAGGTTAAAATATCTCTGGTACCCAACTTAAATATTATAAAATGGAGATGATACTGCCTAACTCACCAGGTGGTTATAAAGATTGTGCTCATGTACAACTATTTCAAGTGGTTTTTTTTTATAGCAGAGCCTCAATAAGAGAAATTGTCCCTAATTATGCTTTCAATTCTGTACTCACTTTAGAAATCAACACGAATTGAAGACTTTCAAATTACCACTTGTGCTATATGCTACTTCTTCAATTGTAATGTTAACATTTTTCTTTTGTATACCTATTTCTATTTTCACAAATATTCTCTACACCAGAATAGTCCTTTTATAATTGTACTCCTTAAATTACAGATCTTTTCTTTTTAAGGTGTATTGTTTCCTTTGCTCTGCTTCTTACTTTATAGATGGATGACTCCACACCTAAAACTTTGGTCCTCTTGGCATCTCAGTTTAAAGATACTGCAATGTGAGATGTGCTCAATCAAGAAACATTGAAGAATGTTAGTCAGAAAGAGACAGAATCTTCCTAGAGGAAACTCACCTCTCCAAATCTTTCCATGTTTTGTATTTTAGATAAATTTCCACCAATAGACATATCATCCAAACTAGAAAGAATTTTATTAATACTTCCTTCACTAGATGGTCTATTTTTCAGTTTGGATCGGAAAATATCTCCTTGGACCCACAAAGATGCTTGTTTTCTATAAAAAGAGAGAGAGAAAGAAAATAAAATGATCTTCAAAATAAACTACTATCATCTCTTCAAACATACCTTAAAAAGAAGAATATTAGCAGGAAAACATTTACAAATTGGACTAGAAAGATATGAAATCTTAGAACATAGGACAATAAAAATCTCTTTCAAAAAGACAAAATAAATTTAAATTCTGCATTAAACATAAATATCCATCTTCCAATATTTGTCTGAATTACTCTAGATGAATTGACTATTGATGTCTTCAAAGTAAAGACTATGAACTCATTTGCCCTTTAAAAATGAATTTAGAATCTATTAGGTATTTTTCAACTAGCAATTTGATATGTCTGTTCATAAAAACAAATAGAATGAACTGGACTTGAAAACAGGTGAAAGAACTTGAATTACATGAAGCTCACACTCTTCATAGGTCTAAATACTAGCACCCTCATTAGGTGTAAGTACTAAACTCCTACTTGTGTGGGATACCATGAAAGATTCTCAACAAATAACTAGAAACCCACTCTTAAAGTCTAAAAACAAGGCTCATAGTCACAACTAGAGTTTCTTTTTGGAAAAGAAAATGTTTGAAGTTCATCCATAAGCTTTGTTTTATTCAACTGTTTTCAAGGTCATCCGAAGAGAATTTATAATATGCAAAATAACCATCTAGGGATTCTATTTTTATAGATGGGGTCATCTTTACACATTCCTTTCAACACAGATTATACTATAGAATGATTTATTTCTATCATATACCACACTGTACAGAGTAGAATTAAACTAAAAAGACTATGGCTTATCATGAGGAAAATCAACATTCAAGTAAAATAATAGCATTGTTAAAGAGATGTCACCAATAAAAATATGCATTTCTTTTTTTAAGCATAAAGCAGACCAAGTAAGACCTTCTAGTTTCAAGTGAGATTTTTGGTTTATAACATGAGGAGAAAAGATATAAAAATATCTGAATATTTTATTGAACCCTTGGAAAGCAATTTATCTCTCCCTTTAAATAAATATTCTCAAATCAGAACATTATCATTTATGGTTAAACACTGTCAAAGTCTTGATAAATAAGTAAACCTTCAACACACAGCAACATTTTACTTGTGCAATCCTTCCAAACTTGTGCATGTTGGTAACATCGTAAAACACACACACAATAGGTATAAGACACAAAAAATGCTTATTGAAGCATTATTTGCAACAGCAAAAGATTAGAAATACCCTGGGGGAAAACCAGCTTATTACAGTAGATCCATCCTATAAAATACTATATAGCTGTATAAAAGCCTACAGCAGACCAAGATGTGGTAACAGAGAAGAGTGATCATAAAGCAGTAATGAGTGAAAAACACAAGTTGATAGACTGTGAAAAGTGTGGTCTCATTTGTGTTAAAAGGAAAAATTCTGTAATGTTAACAAACAGTTCATAGTTATCTAAAAGAATATAAACCAAAATATTAACTAGTCACTACTGAGAATGCTGATAAGAGAAACTTTCACCTTCTACTACAAACTGTCTACACTATTTGACTTAAAAAATATCTTATTCACTTTAAAAAAAAGATAAAAAAGATCAAAACAGTACAAAAGTAGATAAGTATGAAAAAGAATCATTAAAATTGCTATAAGAGATGGCAGACAATACATCATTATGCAGTCTTAACAACATATTACACAGCACTTTACTAAGTCAGCAGAATAACTGCAAAAAGGTTAACAGGATGGGATAGAAATGGATAGGTGGAGGAATTTACATTTTTAAATAGAATACTCACCCTACTTTTAAGACTGAGGTTATTTTACCCCTTATGCCCACTTTTTGACATTTTGCAAATAAAATTGGAGTTGTACTTTGAGATATGATCTCTGAGACAGCCAATATAGACTATTGTTGTTGTTGTTAGGTGCCGTCAAGTCGGTATCTGACTCATAGCGACCCTACATACAACAATGGAAACACTATTGTCAGTACTTCTCTGCTGTTCATAGGGTTTTCAATGGCCGATTGATTTTTGGGAGTGGATTGTTGGGTCCTTCTCCCATAGAGACTATAGATACAAAATATTATCTACATTATAAAACCAACTTAACATTTGCAACATGGTGTTACAACTAAAACTAGCTTAAATTATCTTAGGAAACTTTCAGTATATTTCTAAATAGAATAAATATAAAAACAAAAACCTGCTGAATTTTCTTTTTTTGTTTTGTTCAATACTGGGGGTAGAACCCAGGGCCTCATACACACACTAGGACCACCACTGAGCTGCACCCACAACCTCTTTATTTTTTATTTTTATTTTGAGACAGGGTCTCGCTAAGTTACACAAACTGCTTCTGACTTCGAATCTACAGTCCTCCTGCCTCTGCCCCCCAAGTCACCACGATTACAGATGTGTGCCATGGCACCCAGCTTGAGTTTTTAAAAATATGAATAAAGTAAAAACTCCAGAAAGCAGTGTCTGCCTTCTGTCATGGCAAAAGTTATTTTTGGGAGAGTTAACCATCAAATTGTATTTTCTAAGCTTAGGATATATATTTTGTATGTGTATATGTGTGTGGTACTAGGGGCTATATACTGAAGGTGTTGCACTACTTTTGCAAGTACTCTACCACTGGTCTGCACTCCTACCCCTTTTGTATGTTTTATCTGAAGACAAGGTCTCGCTAGGTTACAGTGGCTGCCTGTGGCCTCGAACCTCCAATCCTTCTGCCTCTGCCTCCTGAGTTACAGGGATTACAGGCATGAGCCACTTCACCCAGCAGGATATATAATTTGATGAGGTTATACACTACTGAGTCCCAAGTAATTGTTATATCACTTGTAAAACTATGGATTCAAAACAAACTCTTCTTAACATTTCTTTGTCTTGTGGAAATATTTTTAAAAACCATGGAATAGTTCTTACCCTTGTTGTTAGATGCCATTGAGTCGGATCTGATTCATAGTGACTCATATAGGGTTTTCAATGGCTGATTGTTTCTAGAAGTGGATTGCCACATCCTTTTCCCATTTTTGCTGTGCTGGGGATTGAACCAGGGTCCTCAGAAAGTACGGAGCAGCACTCTACCCACTGAACTAAACCTCAGCCTGTCTTGATAATAGTCAGCTGTTTATACTTCACATTGTCAAAATTTCTTACTTTTACCTTTCTGTACCTCCTGCCTGTCTATTTCTTTTTTTTCCCCCTTTATTGGTAAATGATGGCAGGGTATAGAGTAATACAGCATTGGCTTTTTCCATTATGCAACTATTACATCACTTTTGAATACACCTTTATCAACTTACATTTATCAAACCTTATGACTCAACTTACAACATTTATCAAACCTTATGACTAATATGTAGTAAAACTCAAATACATATTTGTATTATATTCCCCTATTTTTCCAATGTACTCATGAAGTTGTGTTGTTTACACTGAGATTATCCTCTCCTCCTTTTATCCCTCTACATCGATTCTCCTCCCCATCCCATCTTCCACAATCTTTGCTTCCCTCTGCTAGTTCCCTCCTTCCTTCTACTTGTTATATTATCCCTTCTTTGCTAAGTTCAATTGTGTATTTTTTTTAATATATCAACTTATGTATAGGATTTCTTCTTCCTTTAAGTAAGATTTAGCTCCCACATATGCGAACATATGGTATTTCTTTTTGAGGTTGTGTTTGTTCGCTTAAGATGATGTTCTCCCGTTCCACCCATTTTGCTGCAAATGACATTATTTCATTTTTTATTATTGTTGAGTAGTATTCTATTGTGTATATGTACCATAATTTTTTTATCCATTCTTATGTTGATGGGCACCTTGGTTAGTTCCATATTCATCCTTGCTATTGTGAAGAGTGTGCATTGAATATGGAGATGCAGGTGTCTCTGTGGTATGATGACTTATCTCCCATCCCTGATCTGGTGTTTAAATACAAATAAACAAAGAGCAGAGTCCTTGACAGAGAAAGAAGAGACAAACAGACAGCTATTAAATCCATATACACATGTAAGAACTATTACAAAGGAGAGGAGATTAAGCTTTATGACAAATAATGGGAAATTCAGATAAATGAAACACATAGAATGATTAGTGGTATAAGTATAAAAGGCTGAATCCTTGTCCCTCATGAAGTTCCCAGGTTGGGATGAGAAGTAAAAAACTGAAAATCAGTTTTATAAGCTAACCAGGATCCACATGGGACACTAGGAGAAGGGGCCCAACTCAATCTGAAGGAATCAGAAATTCCCTAAGAATCCAGGACAGTCATGCTAGGCAACAAATGTTTCGGCCAATGGTAGACCACATGTTTGCAGGCAATCCCGTGAGAGCATGATGGACCTGAAAATTCCTAGCCCCTAAGTGATTTTGCAGCCACAGCTATGTCATAACATAACACATTACTCCTGTTTGCAGCAATCCTAGTATAAACAAGTCTACTGTGCTGCTAGCCACATGGGTGTACAACACATACAATTACGTTCAGGACGTAATACTTGATAACAAATGACTACCTTATTAGCTGATATATTTATTATGCTATACTTTTTAATCCTTATTTTAGTGTTCTTCAAAAAGAAAGTCTACTGTAAACCAGTTTCCCATGTTATACTGGCAGTAGCCTCATGGATCTCATGTTTGCCATGTCTCATGAGTGCATCTAGAGGCCATGTTAAGTGGCTGACCAACCTACCTCATGTAGGTTTGTATGAGTCCTCTCTATCATGATCACAGGATGACAGAATCCCCTAAAGATGCACTTCTGGGAATATATCCATGAACTTAAGCAATGCACAACTCTATCTAGAAACATAAGCAGGATGCAGTCAGGAAAGAATATCCCCCCAAAAAAGAAAATGATGTTCACAGCCTGAAGAAATAGTGATAGCAAAGAACACAGCATGTCTGTGGAACAGGGTTGTTTAATTTGGCTCAAGCAGAGGATTCTAGAGAGCAGGTGACAGTCAGCTAGTACTCATTATGGGGTCTTCCTACCATTCTAAGAAATTTAAACATGATCCTAAAACAAAGGGAAGATCCTATAATGCTAGGAGGGAAAAATCACATTAAATGGGAACTAATAGAGCTATGTGGCTAAACTGGAAAAAAAAATTCTAGTTTCAAAATAAGTTATAAAATGAAAAGTCTGAGATGAAAATTGCAAAGCGATAACTTTCACTTGCTTGTTTTAAAAGACTTCATCTGTCCCATCTCTGGAACGATTTCATTTGAACCTGAATATTAAGGATGAATAAAGTGTCAGAGCTGATTTCAGTGTTGCTAAGCGATGGTGAACACAAGTGCTTCTTGAGGGAAAAAGAAGCACTTCAGGCAAATACCTTTTTATTGACAATGAAAACCATGCTGGCTTTTATTGTGGTGTCTGTTACTCCTTAAAAGCCTTGTCTCACACAAAAGTAAAACATGTATTTTTAAGTATTTAGCATTTAAAACTTAAATGTTACAAAGCTAACACATCAGCTGAAAGTAAATCCTCCAATAATGTAGTGCATTTTCTAGAAGAGTATGAAATTACTGGCCCTCTGCTAATAGAATACGTGCTTTGGAATGACAAGAAGAAATTTGTCTTGATTTGATAGCCTTGTTGAGAAATGTAGCCAGACTTAGGATACTTGTTTTTGGCCATATGTTGGCCCTGGGTTAGTAAGATTTGGGCTAGCCAAGCATGGGACATACGAAAATAACTAAATAACTTGGCTTCACTACAAGTCAATTTAATGTTCCTTCTGATATAGCGACTTCATATTTCTTTGTGAATATCTGCTTTTAATAGTCGTCTAATCAAATTCAAGTCAGTTGCAGTGTTATAAATATTTCTGGTTTTGAGTCCAGAACACCACAAAAATCATTCTGCAGCTGTTCCTGTTCATGGATAACTTATTCTCCCTCACTCCCTTACATCCAGCCTACTCCTATCTTTATATCATCCTAACTCTTCATCCCTTCTTCCATCCTAGATACATTTTTCCCAGGATGGCCCAAATCTGATACCAATTGCCCATCCAAAGCCACTGTTTGGTCATTTTGTATAGAAACCTAGCCCACTTTCTAGCATGGCCTAGGTCTACTCCAGCTGTGAATACAGCAATAATCTGTCCTGGGTACAGCCTACTCGCCATCCCTGGGCTATTATGGATACAGAGGTAACACCCAGGTTAAAGAATTGTCCTAATTTAATAGGCTAACTTGATATCAAATGAAACAGATTAGAAGTAGCAACCAAGAGGCAGAAGGTGGGAAGGAGATAGCTATTCAGGGAGTTCTACAAATACTGAGGTGTAAGGGAAGATTTAGTAGGAAGGTATTTAAAAAATAATCTCTGAAGGTATAGAAGAAGGCTCTTGATTCTGAAATACACACGAATATAAAACTAGAAGGAAAAAAATGAGTTAGGGAATTCTTAAAAAGACTCAAATAGGTAAACCTAGTTTGAGGTACAGAACCCCACAACCAGGTGCTAGATCATTGATGTGTCATGCCAAAATGCAAACTTTATAACTAAACCTACATGTTAATACTTCTAGTACTTTTATTTTTTTGCCATCTCTAACCCTTTTCATATACTTTTTTTAAGAGCACAGGAAACAAAACAAAAACCGATCATGATGAGGATATAGATAAACTGGACCCTTCCTACATTGCTGATAGAGATGTAATATGGTACAGTCACTGGGGCAAACAGCTTGGTAGTTTCTCCAAAAGGTGAACAAAGAATTACCACATGGCTCAGCAAATCCACTGTTCATAACACCAGCATTATTCACAACGTCCCCAAAGTGGAAACAACCCAAATGGATAAATAAAAGATTAAGTGTGTGTGTGTGTGTGTGTCTGTGTGTATGCATATATATAGTTTAACCATATATATTAAACTATTAGTTACACTATTAATTTCTATTAATAGTTAATAACTGTTAATTTCTGAAGTAGCTCAATCCAACTGCGAAATTTACCAAATACTCTCAGCACCAAAGTGAGATGTAGTATAAACTATATCTACAAAGTAACAATGAGCCAAATAAAACCTTTGTTACTGAAGGTGGTTCAAGGATCAGCATCATTGCATAACCTGGGAATGTGTTAGAAATGCAGAATTTTAAATCCCACCCCAGACCTGCTGGATCAAGAAGTGAATTTAACAAGATCTCCCGAAGAACTGAGGACATCAAAAAGGCTTACCACCAATTTCAAATGATGAAAACTACCTAACTGATAAGAAGTTCATGAAAATATCTAGGATATTAAAGCATTATGGGGAAATCTTTGATTTACGGACTTAAGAATGAAAAAAGTTCAAATACAAAATTATAGCTTCATAAAGATAATTTAATGAATTGTCTGCTTTGCAGAGACAGAACTCCTGCAGGGTCCAGATTTCAGCTTTATGTGAGTTCTTTCTAACTCAGAAGGAAATTTAAAACAAAACAATACCACATTGGGCCCCATGAGTAAAGGATCTCTGTGAGCTACAAGTTGCTGTGGAACACAATGCAAGTCCATCAATGATTGTTTTATAATGAGCAAAACTGTCAATGGATTGTGATTCAGAAGTCAGCATAGTGCCACACAGTGAATGTTCAATGAATAGAACTGACCAAACTATAAACTCAGCCTGACCCCCTTTAGTTCTTTATGGGCTGTCTCTAAGGAGGGTGAGTTCAGAGGTGGTTCAATAACAAAAGAGACATGTTTTTGCACTATTGTAAAAACTCTGAGGATGTTTAGTAGAAGAAACATTTTAAGTTCATAATTATATTTTTAGCTTAGGAACTTCAGCTTTAAGTAGAAGAAAAACACTTGATGGTTGTTTTGCAAACAGAGAGCTTTATTTATATCCTAGGAAAAAAATTAAATATCAAAAGTAACAAAGGAGAGTTCTAGAACTGCCAATGCATGAATTCATCAACAGCTTACAAAGATGCTAATAAACATCACTTGCTACCAGTGATATCAGAGGAGTTTCTGTTTAAGACAGAAATAACAAACACCTGGACACACTTTTAATCAGGAACAGGATATGACAAACCAGCTTTTCTATAGTCACAGATTTGGAATTAACATTACCAAAAAAGCACTGATTGGCTTTTTACCTTTGAAAGACTACAATCCCTTTAACTTGTTCAGTCATTTGTGACAGATGAAAACCTAACACAAAACTTTTTTTCCTCTTATTCCTTTCTTAATGAGCATGTTAATTATTCATGCTTTTGCGTCATCATTGACTTCACACTCTTCATCTCTCCTATCATTAGTCAGTCTTCGCAGCCTGGTATTTTTCCCCCTGAAATGTCCCTGATGCCCATCACTAACTCTTCAGCCTAAATTTAACTGCTTTGTAAGTCCCTGTCTGTCTGATGGATTGCAGTAATCCCTCTATTAGCCTCTCTGATTCCAATCCCCATCCATCTGATTCATTTTACACAAGTTGTAGCCTAACTATCCTTAAATAATACTTGGGTCACACGACTCCCCTACATAATTACTCCCCTATGTAAATACTCCAAATTAGAAAGTATAATGAATGAGAGAAGTGCAGAATATCTATGCTTGTCATTAGGATCGATACATCCTACTGTACATATTTATAGACTACACAAAGATGCATTCATTTCCTATGGCCACTGTAAAACATGGCCACAAACACAGTGGTATAAAAGACTACAAATTTAAACCAGGTGCACTCCTGTAATCCCATGACTCAGGAGACTGAAGCAGGAGGATTGCAGGTTCAAAGTCAGAGGTAGCCTGCACAACATAGCAAGACCCAGACTCATAATAAAAAATAAAAAGGGGGAGTGTGGCTCAGTGGTAGAGTGCTTGCCTAGCATGGGTCCAACACCCCCTAATAATGAGGGGGAAAAAAAAAGAAAAGAAACAAGTTCACTTTCTTATTGTTCTGGAGTTCAGATGTTTGAGAGCAGTTTCACTGAGCTAAGGTCAAGGTATAGGCAGGGTTAGTTACTTCTACAAGTTCTAAGGGCAGAATCTGTTTCCTCACCTTTATCTACTTCCAGTGGCTGCCTCATTCCTTTGGCTTATGGCCCTTTCCTCAACCTTCAAAGTATATCAGTCCTGTCTCTGCCTCATTGCCTTCTCCTCTAAATGACTTCTCTGTGTTCTTCTTCTAAGTATCTTGAGATTACATTGGACCCAATGAAATAATCCAGGATAATCTCCCTACATCAAGCGCCTTAACTTAATCACTTCTGCAGAGTTCCCTTTTCAATATAAAGTAACATTCATAGGCACCAGGGATTATAACATGCATGTATATGGGGGATATCCTATAGGCTATTTAGTAGATTCCATGCTGGATATTACAACCAAACTTTAGGAAGACTCTGAAAAATAGAAGACAAACTAGTTAGGAATCTTGAGACTCAAATATCAACATGGCAATGAGCTCCCTAGGTTTTCTGTTTGCTGTATACATCCCTGTTTGGGTACCAAAGAAGGAAGAAATACAGAAACACCAACAGAATGGGTTTTTCTATAAAACTCTGCCCTCATCAATCAGAGGACCAGGAAAAGGGGATTCCAGTGAGACAGAAGGTATTTAGACAATGACTGTTCTAGTCTAGCCACACACCACAGGAAAAAAATGTGGCCCTATCCTAATCAACCAGCAAAAGGCTGAGAAGGATATCTAGACTTCTACCCCTAACAGGCTGTCAAGAGGCACCCCAATTCCCTTCCTCTCTGGTCAGCTAGACATCAAAGAAAGCCAAGTAGTGAGCTGGGTAATGATGTCTCCCACCTCAGCCCCACTCTCCACTGAGAGTGTTAATGGCAGAACCCAGACTTCTACCCCAACCAGGTAGTTACAGGAGCCCCCCAACTACCAGCCAGAGCAGTGTCAGAGGGGACCTATGGGAGAGTGAAGATTTTCACCTTCACCCTTTAGGGACAAGGCTACCCTATAGCAGGGTCACTGGAGCCACATGGGGAGGCTGCAGCCTCCACATCCACCCTGTAGCAATAAGAAGCCCCAAACCTTGAAAATCAACAGATGCTGATGGGGAACCTGGAATTGCCTGTAGTAGCAAGACAGAACATCCCCTGCACCCCCATTTTCCCTGGTGGAGCAGTGTAAGAGGCCCAATAAAACAGAGGCTTTAGGTAAGCCCCAGAGTCTCATATCATTCTGGAAAATGTCCATATTGACATCTTCACACGTTGACATTGACTGAATGAAAAGAGACAATTAGTAAATGCCATTAACAAAATAAAGGTATTTGAATTATCTAACAAAGAGTGTATAGTAGCCATTATAAAAATACTTCAACAAATGATTACAAACACACATAAACAAATAAAAACTAGAAAATCTCAGCAAAGAAGTAGAAGATATAAAGAAAAACTAAATAGAAATGTTAGAATGGAAAAACACACAATCAAACCTTAAAACTTAGTTTGTTGTTGTTGTTAGGTGCCATCGAATCAGTGTCCAACTCATAATAACCCTAAGTACAACAAGCAAAACACTACTGTTAGTGCTTCTCTGCTATTCATAGGACTTTCAATGGCTGACTGTTTTGGGGAGTGGGTTGCCACAAAATGTAAAAGAGGAAAGAATCAGTGAACTGGAGGAAAGAACAATAGAAATTACCCAATCTGAATACCAAAAAGAAAACAGACTGAAAAAAAAAAGCTTAACAAAGCCTCAGGGACTTGTGGGTCACAACAAAAGGCCTAACATTTATGTCAACAGAGCAGCAGAAGGGGAGAAGAAACAAAGCAGGGCCAAAAAAGAATGTACAGAAGTAATAACTGAAAACTTTTGAAATTTGGCAAGATATAAAACATTCAAGAAGCCAAGTAAATCTCTAAAAAGGACAGTATCCCCAAAATCCACCCCATGATATATACAGTCGAAATCCTTATGATGACAATGATAATAGTGATGAAGAAAAAGTAGAAGGAAGAGGAGGAAGAGAAGCAGCAGAAACAGCAGCAGCAACAACAACAACAAGACATGATTATAATAATCAATGTAGAAAAAGCCTTTGATAGAATTCAAAATTCAACAGCCATTCCTAAGAACTTTAATAAAAATACAAATAAAGCCAGGCACCATGGCATATACCTATAATCCCAGTGAGTTGGGAGGCTGGGGCAAGAGGACTATAAATTTGAGACCAGAAGGAGCTTCTGCAACTTAGCAAGACCTGTCTCAAAATAAAAAATAAAAGGAGGCTAATGGCTCAGCTCCATGGTAGAGCACTTGGCTAGCATGGATTCAACTCCCTAGTACTGAAAATAATAAAAATAGAAATTGAAGGAATTCCTCACATTGATAAAGAACACCTACAGAGAACCTCTGATTAACATTACACTTAGTGGTGAGGGCCTAAATGCTTTCCCCCTTTCCCCACAAGATTGGGAAGAAGGTAACCATATCTGCTGTAATCCTTCTTATTAACTACCAGGCTGGAAGTTTTAGTCAATGCAACAAGGGAAGTAAAATAAATAGCATATAGATTGGAGAGGAAATAAAACTGTGCTATTTGTAGACTGTATAATTAAATACGTAGAAATCCCAAGAATCAATCAATCAATCTCTCTCTCTCCCTCTCTGTTCCTCTCCCTCCTTTCCTCCCTCCCCCCCACCACACACCCACTAAGTTTTAGGATACAAAACCAGTGTACAAAAAAAATCAACTTTTTCTAGGTACTGGCAATAAATATGTCGTTGCTGTTGTTAGATGCCATCAAGTCGGGTCCAATTCACAGCGACCCTTATATACAACAGAATGAATCACTCCCTGATTCTGTGCCAGGTACGTGATTTTACTTATGTTTAAGCCCACTGTGGCAGCCAGTGTGTCAATCCATCTAGTAGAGGGTCTTCCATTTTTTCACTGACCAATCTTCCAAACATGATGTCTTTCTCTAGGCATTAGTCCCTCCTGACACGTCCAAAATACATAAGACTCAGTCTTAACTATCCTTGCTTCCAAGGAGCACTCTGGTTGCACTTCTAGGACATATCTGCTAGTTCTTTTGGCAATCTATGTTATATTCAATACTCATCTCCAGGACCATAATTCAAAAGCAGCAATTCTTCTCTCCAGTCTCTCTTATTCAATGTCCAGCATTCACAACCTATGATGCAAGTGAAAATACCTTGGCATAAGCCAGGCACACCTTCCTCTTCAATGTGACACCTTTACTTTTCAATACTTTAAACAGATCTTTTGTAACAGCTTTTCCCAATGCAAAGTGTATTTTGATTTCTTCACTGCTGTTTCCATGGGGGTTGATTGTAGAACTAGGTAAAGCAAATTCTTGGACCTTACTCTTTGCTCCAAGGAAAAATCAAGATGGCGGACAGATAACAGCACCTTCTCTCCCAGAGTAAAGGGAAGCCTCTATTAGGGGTTTAGAACTCACATTGAATAGATAGAAACAGTGATAGTTTAGATTGGGAGACAGAGGATGGAACTGGATGGACACTGAAATCGAGCATTTGGCTTCGGAAGAATTACACAGAGGTCAGTGGCAGGACTGCCATTCCGCCATTTCGCTTTCACGCAGATGGCAGGATAGAATCCTGGAGACTTGGAGGGGACTTTGCCCACACACCCACAGGAGCTGGACCTAACACAGCATGCAACTTTGACATCACACTGTCACCCTGCCCACGGGACACAAACTGCAAGTTTTCGGGTGAGTCAGCACGGAATCGCTCCCTCCCTCCTGTTGTGGCGGTGGGAAACCAGTGCCAGCAGTACACATCCAGAGCTGAAACGCGGCTCCCTCTCTTCTGTTGTGGTGGGACAGTCATGCAGACGCAATCTCCACAGACATACGGGCACACATATGCCTGGACCCCAGACACACCAGAGGGGATCCTAGGTCATCCCACTGCACTGTGGAGAAAGGCGAGGTCTGCGGAGGAGGATGAGCGCCACACGGACAGAGTGCTCCTTTCTGGCAGAGTCTTGCGGGACAATTAGACACAATAAGAACAGTTTCGAGTGCAATCGCTATGCATGGCAGACCTACTACAGAATATCCCACCCACAAGAGGATTTGGTTCTCCCAAGTGGTCTCCCAAGTGGGCGGAAAGCTGCGCTGCGCCCCCAGCCCATATTTTTTACTTTTTGAGACAAGGGCTTGCTGGGTTGCACAAACTGCCTCTGATCTCAGGCTTGTGGTCCTCCTGTCTCCGCCTCCCAAGCCGCTAGGATTGCAGGCATGCACCACTGCACCTGACTAGAAGTGTTTAATAAGTGTGTGCAAGCGTGTATACATGGTTTTGTTTTGTTTTTGTTTTGATTTTGGTTTTTCTTTTTGTTTCTTGGGGTTTTTGTTTTGTTTTGGTTTGGTTTGGTTTCGTTTTTTTGTTGTTGGGTTTGATTTTGTTGTTTTGTATGGGGGTATGAAACCAGGTCTTGCGCCTATTCGCTTTGTAGGTGCTGGACCGCTGCGCTGCGCCCCCAGCCCAAATTTTTACTTTTTGACACAGGTTCTCTCTGGGTTGCGCAGGCTGCCTGTGATCTTGGGCTTGCGATCCTCCTGCCTTTGCCCCCAAGCTGCTGGGAATGCAGGTGCATACCACCACACCGACCATAAGCGATTTTATACGTGGGTGGGAGCGTGTATGCCTGAGTTGTTTTTTTTTTTTTTTTTTTTTTGCTTCCTTCCTTGTTTTACTCTCTTCCCTCTTTCTATTCTCCTTTTCTTTTTCTTATGCTATATATGCATCCTTGTATTAATTATTTTACCATCAGAGCCCCCACATGTCTGTCAGTTTGCCGTGGGGACTTGCGTGTTGCAATGAGGCTGAGAGCTCTGCCACTGTAACCTTAGACATGAGCAAGGTTACCCAAGGTGGACAGGTTTTCAGCTGAGCTTCCAGACTAAGACAGACTAGGAAGTAGGACCTGGTGAGCCACTCCCGAAACAACTAGCCATTGAAAACTCTATGGATAGCAAAGAAACACTGTCAGATATGGTGCCGGAAAATGAGGCCCCCAGGTTGGAAGGCACTCAAAAGACTACTGGGGAAGAGTTGCCTCC
>VMDO01033693.1:0-17702 GCA_007922755.1 Pedetes capensis
TTAAAGTAGATTACAGGGCAAAGAATATTACCAGGGATAAAGAACATTATTTTATAATAATAAAGGGGCCAATTCATCAAGACAGTAATAAACATCTTGAATATTTATGTACCTAATTACAAAGTTTCAAAATACATGAAAATTTAAAAAGACAGAAACAAGGAGAAAAATACAAATCTACAACTATAGTTCAAGATATAAATAGTCCTTTTTCAACAATTTCCAGTAAAGTAGTTAGAAAATCAGTAGGAATATAAAAGACTTGAACAGTTCTACAACCAACGTGATGTGACCTAACTGATATATATCGAACAAATCACCCTGACTTTGGCTCCTACTTGTATTCTGTTCATGGTACTTCTTTCAGGCACAGGCAAGTGGCTCCTTTTTATTTTACTTATATGCTTCATGTGCCCTTGTTGAAATCCACACACCAACCAGAAGATAGGTTGTCCCAAATCCCTCAACAAGGAATACACAAGAAAGAGCAGGAACTGTAAACAGGGCCCTAGGAATTAGAATCACTGCAGGAAATACTACTCTGATAGTAAAAATGGCCCACCCTAAGAGCTTTGGCTTTTGAAGAAAGACACTCCCAGTTCCAGGGCCCATACCTAAATCTACATGTGTATATTTTCTGGCTTTTGTTTCATCTTTTCTATAAGTTGTGACACTGCTATGGGCAAGGCAAAAATTAAACAAATTCATTTTTACACACACACACACACACACATATACACAAACATACACACACACACTTTCAGGGCACTCTCACTCTTTTTAACTGCAATAAACTGGTCTCAAGTTCCCTTCTACATCCATTTTTTAAATTTTTTTTTTATCAATGACACCAAGAACCCTGAAGAGGGACTCTATAGTCCCTCAGGGACACAATGAGAGGCTCACATTATATGGCGTTAGACACTGACTGTACAAAGACAACTTCAAGTCTTTTATCAACTTCCTTCCAGGCATTAAGTGAAATGGTGTGTGAGATTATCTGAGACTTAACTGTAAAGGCTGTATGGCTGATTCACTCAGTTACATCTGCATATTATATAATACTATTCTACAATCCAATCTGGTTGCCCAGCATCCACACCTACCCTTTTCTCACATCTGTACTTTCAAGAATAATCCTGCCTAACATTAGGCTAGTTTTCCAAATGGGATTAATAGTGTACTCACCCTTGCTCAAACTTGTTTACCTACTGTATCTAGCTCTAAGATCTTTGTTGGCTTCCTATAACTGGATTATAAATTTACCACTCCTCACACACATTCACTAAATAAGGCAAAGGAAAGCAGTATGCCAATAGATACTCCCACATGAAAAGGGGGAATTGAGGAAACATCAATACATATTGTATTTTGCTAGACAGGAACAGCAAGCTTCACTGCAACGGAAGAAAAATGAGGTGAGTTCCTCAGTTATCAAACTGGTTGCCTCTAGTTCTAATCTCTAGGAGACTCTCCCCTACCCATTGTCCTCCAAAGTCACATTTTAGGGAGCATGGTGGATGGTTTCTGTTTTAGATCTTTCTTGCTGAACCAGGGCCCTTGTTTTGTAGTCAGTTTCTGTGGGAGTTGTTGAGGGGATTAGACATCACATTATTTCTCAGCCTTGAATTTCTTTCAAAATATAACTGCCTTACATTCTTGATTGGCTTTAAAATTATTTACTACTTTTATTTTTTAAATTAGCATACCATATAATAAGTTTCATTATGGGGGATTTTCATATAATTATATCATGTACTTTGCTCTTGTTCTCTCCTTCACAATACCACCATATTGCTCCTACCTTCTCCCACTGTTCCCCACCCCCCTCCAACCAAATGCCCTTATATTTTCCAATCTTATATACATACACATACATATATATATCTAAGCTAAATCCAGCGTTCATTTATGAGTGAGAATATGTGGTATCTGTCTTTCTGAGTCTGGCTTCCTTCTCTTAGAATGATGATCTCCAGTTCCATCTATTTTTCTGTAAATGACAATTCCATTCTTCTATATGACTGGATAATACTCTATTGTGTATATAAACTACATTTTTAAATCCATTCATCTGTTGATGGACATCCAGGCTGATTTCATCCTTGCAATTATGAACAGTGCTGCAATGAACATGGAAATGCAGATGTCTCTATGGTATGATGCCTTATATTCTTCCGGGTATATACCCAAGAGTGGTATGGCTAGATCATCGTTCTATTTTTAGTTTATTGAGGAATTTCCATACTGATCTGCTAATCACTTTGCCCTTTGTCTTCTAGTCAAAGCTAGAAATTACTGAATCTGGATTTGCTGTTGTGATTTTTGTCTCTAATAGGCCTCACTGTTTTGCCCCTAGGCTAACTGCTTCTATCTTGCACTTTTCTTCTACACAAATGGAACAAACCTCCCCCTTACAGCCAGGCAGCATCACAGCAGACTGCTCTTTATTCCAGGGTTGACTGTTATCTTTGTCTGACTGGGAAGAACTGGAAGGAGGTGCTTGGTGTTCAGGCTTCTACATTCTAAGTACATCTTTCTTATGCTTTCTGCCTCCCTGTTTTGGGTCATTATCTACTTACTGCAGGGCTGTGAGCACATCACAGAGACAAATAGGCAGAAACAATGCTTAGGAAGTTCTTGTTGTTGTTAGGTGCTGACTCAGTTCGGTATCTGACTCATAGCGACCCTCATAGGGTTTTCAATGGCTGATTGTTTTCGGGATTGCCTTGGGAGTAGATTGCCAGGCCCTTCTCCCATTTTTGCGGTGCTGGGAATTGAACTCAGGACCTCAGAGACTACAGCGCTGCGCTCTACCAACTGAGCTGAATCCCAACCCTAGGAATTCTTAAGCTCTCAGATTTAGTTCATGCCCTTTTAGTTACTCTTTCCCCTGTAAGCTCATTACTTGCCTTCTGCTCAAGATCCTTCAATTCAAATTCTACCCAAGTAGAGCTTTGCAAAACTACATATTGCCCTGATTCTGATTATGACTCATTCCAGTTAACACATGGTACATTGGAATAGCTGGTAGATGTGCAAGTTGTGTGCATGTATGCAGTTGTATACTCTCACGTGGTGTAGTTCAGCTCAGTCGTTTCTGCATTCATGTGATATTGAGGCAGGATAAAAAGATAGGAAAAATTTGGGGGACATAGGAAGAAAAGGGCTTTTACCCCAGGATCTGGTCTGAGTCTTATAAGCCAAGAATTCTAACACAACCAAAAAAGGAAAGCTGCTGTGAGAGCTGCCTGCATAGAAACCAGTGTTTCTCTAGGAATCTCATGAAACCAGAATAGGGACTATAATTAAAATTAGTAGGCCTAGGTAATTAGCCTGTGACTAAAAGTATGAAGAATTTCCTCAACTATCCCAATCTAGGCATTTTAACAATGTTCTTTTTTCTATTTGTAAAATTTATACAGTGCACCTGCTGGGACCCTGCTGAGCAAGGTAACTTCAAAAGCCCCCAAATCATATATATCCATTGTGAAGTTACTCAGGTGCAACTCTCTTTCTTAAGAGGCCTGCATCCATATTTCAGAGGTGTACTATTATTTCCTTAAGTGTCTCTCACTATCTCTGTGCTCTTGCTTTGCCCTGAAGCACATACTATTCCTTACCTTTATCTAATAAACTCTACAACTCAGCTTGAATTGCAGACTCATCCTGAAATTTATTTCTTCAACCGATCGAAGAACCCAGCATCATCTGAATGAAGGTCCCAACAAGGGGAGAGCCTCAGGGCAAGCAGTAACTCTGAGCTACAGCCTCTCTCACAGCTGGTGACAGTACCTCTCACAAATGAAACTGCACAAAATAAGTGTTATAGTAGAAATGATTGTATTACTTTTACTATCATAAATAAATAAATATATAGACAGAGAGAGAGACTAAAATTATTGTGGATATATTATAATTTTCTAAAATAAGCAACCACGAACCATTGTTTTTTAAGTGGTATTTATCTCTTTCATCTTCTCTTTTATCCTCCCTCACTACTCATTCATATTTTTATTCTCTATTTTTTTCTATTCCTAAAGACCACAGTGTAGAGATAAAATATCACAGATACACCTTCAGGTAGCTCAGGATTTATTCCTTAGTAACCTTATACCAAGAAGGGAGCCTCAAAGCAAAGAATATGGTTCCTGTCTTTTCTCCTAGAAGCTTATCATGCTGCCCATGTGCCATAGATATCTCTAACTCTTCCTTCTAATTTCTACTTCAGATAGAATTAACTGTGTGGCCCTAGACAGTGCTAAAGATATTCATTTTGCTTTCATAAAAGCAGACTATAGGAGAAATGCTATACGATGAATGCTTTAGGAGTGTCCAAGGTGCATCAATATGGAAGTTAACTGATGGAATGAAGTCCACATTTCCAGTTGCCCATTAGTTATTAATATTAGACCAAATTTGGAAATCTCTAAAAGGTCATGTAATCAACCTCAACAAGGTAACAAAGCTTAACTCTTCTTGTTTCTGTTTTAGATGACTCTCTTCCCTATCTCTTTCTGCTGTTCTTTCTTTTCTTTTCTTTTTTTGCAGTACTGGGGGGATGAACCTAGGGCTTCACACTTGCATTCTGTGCAAGTGCTGTACCACTGAGCTTTACCCCCAGGCCATTTTTTTACTTTTTATTTTGAGACACGGTCTCACTAAATTATGGAGACTGATTCTGGTCTCGAACTTGCAAACCTCCTGCCTCCTCCTCCGGAGTTGCTGGGATTACAGGCATGAAGCACTGCTCCCAGCTCTTTCTGCTTTTCTTAGAAGAAAGAATCTGAATAACACAAATTAGGTAATACCCTCACTCCCATTGACTGTATTTAAAAATACCACAGCAGTCTCTTACAGCTGAAAAGTCATTCTTTTCTCACTTTTTAGCACTACTTTGGCCCTCTGTTGTACTTGACTGCAGTGGCAGCTGTAATACCTACTCCTCAGTGATGAGGTTTACCATGCCAGTCCAAGGACTGACTGCTTTATTTCCCTCATGCCAACACAGTATATACTATCTACCTATATCTGTACACACTCTGAAGGTCAGTACGTGATAGGCTATGGGAACATTCTTTACATATCAAGTGGCTAAGTATTCTAGGCCACAGAATCCTTAGAATTAGGTAGACCCAGCTTTAAATAAAAACTGATTGTAATACACCTTTAAACTGGAGATAATACTCGATGTAAGGATCAAGCAAAATAACATACTTAATGCCTGGCACTTAGTAAGTGCTAAAATTAGCAATTACCCTCCTCAAAAAGTAAAAAAACAGTTTACATATGAAAAAGTACATAAGTCCACTGGTGGTTATCATGTCACTGCTGTTGAATGGAGCAGATCCATTGGAGGAGTCACAGCATAATGTACTGTGTAACCAGAATAATGTACTGAACATAGAGCAGGTGTAGAAAGATAATTAGGAGCTCTGGGAGATACATGTCCACTCACCAATAAACCATTAACTATGTGTTTAAGAACATCTGAATTTGTACTATACCAACCAGACCAAAGCAATTCCATTAAAAGAAATGGTACTCAACAAGGAAGCAACATTTTTAAAAAAGCATAGGATAGGGATACAGAAATCCCGGCTTTTAGTCTAGCTTCACCATTTACTTGCCATGTACACTTGGAAACATCTGTCTCCTGCTATATGTTTAAGGAGGAATACTTCACCTAACCTTCCAAAGGATTATGTAAATTTTACATATAAACACACACAAAAGTAGATACAAAAATCTAGAAAACTGGTAAAATGGAATGTGCTTAAAGAATAAATATATAATTTTTCCCATGACCTAATCCTCAAATCAAACTGGGAAAATGTTCAGAACCACTATCATTTACATTAGATTTACCACAGAACTAAAAAAACATGATAAATAAATATGCTTACCTTATACATGTTTGGGAAAGTGACAGGTCAATGAAAAAAAGGAAAACCCTCAACTAGATGGATTGACACAGTGTCTGCAACAATGGGCTTAAACATAAATAATATCGTGTGCCTGGCACAGAATCGGGGAGTGTTTCATCCTGCTCTACATAGGGTCGCCATGAGTTAGACCTGACTGGACGGCACCTAACAATAACAATATGTACCAAAAGGTAGAGTCAAGGTGGGGGTAAGGGAAATGGGCCAATTATTTATTTTATTTAAGTCAAATGTTGCAAGTTAGCCAGGTATCATGGCACATGCATATAAATCTTAGCTACTCAGGAGGCTGAGGCAGCAAGGACACAAGTTTGAGACCAGATGCAGCCTACACAACTTAGCAAGACCCTATCTCAAAGTGAAAAATAAAAAAGGGGCTGCAGGTGCAGCTCAGTGGTAGAGCACTTGCCTAGCATGCATGAGAGCCTGGATTCAACCCCAAGTACTAGAACAAAAATACACACACACACACACACACACACACACACACACACAATTTCAAAGATTCTAGAAGTGCCTTGGAGTCCCACAATATTTGTGAAATTGAAATTAATAGTCAATTATCAAGGAAATGTTCTATAATAATGCTTTATTTTAATTCTACTAGTTATGTCTTTCATTCTAATAAACAACTATTATATAGTTTCCATTTGACACCATTCAGTTTTCATAATGAACTTCAATTCTGTCAAAAACTTTTAGAGCTGTTACTAGCTTATATGGTGATTTGGTAAGAGTTAGAAAGAGAGAGAGATGTACAGTCTAGCAGATCCATAGATTAACCAGCAGATCGTACCTTTGAGCAATGAAAAAGTACCCCTTCCTCCAGGCAGATACAGCCCAGTGTGAGCCAGGCATGTGGTCTGGAGAAGGATGTGGGATAACCTAGATTTCAGCCCCTGCTCACTGTCTTGGTCAGCAGACTTTGGACAATGTACAGCCATACAAATAAACGGAGCAGCCTAAACCCTATACAATGGCAAGGCTCTGTTAGAACTTTATTACTTCACTCTATAGCATTTATTCATCCAAACACCAGAGGGCTATCTGCTATTTCAGACACTAAGTGCAATAAAGAATTTATATCCTAACAGAAGCTATAAGACTTGTACCAAAATAACAAAGTGCAAGGCAAAAAGCTATGAATCACAAAGGAAAGACCAATAAGGTACTATAAAAATCCAGAAGACTAAAATGAACTAACCAACCAAAGAAAAAACACTTCCATCTGGAGGAATTGGAGAATGTTTCATGGAGGGAGTAGCATCAGAACTTAGTTTTGAATGATGAGTATGATTTGGTCACATGGTGATAAGAACAAAGAGGACTAGGAAGTACCAAATGTAAATGTTGTTGTTAAATAAGAACAAATAATTTAGTTTGTCATAGGCAAATGTTATGAAAGTGATAGTATTTTAAAAAATTAGAAAAGGAGGTTGGGATCAAATTACAGAGACACTTACCACTAAATTAATGAATTAATTAATTTGTGGGTAAAAGGAAGTCATGATGAGATCAGAACTTTCTTTCATGAATATGACTTTGGCAGAGTATAAGGAAGAATCAGAAGGGCAGAAAACCAGTCAGTGATTAAATTAAGGACAATTATAATAGTCTAGCATGACAGTGATGGTCACTGGACAGTGGGAATGAGAGGACTATATGTATATTGGAGGGAGTAGGTTTGGAAACTGAATAAACTGTGGATGGCAATTAAGAGAAGGGTGAAGGTGATAATGAGTTCCCATGTCTGTGTGAAAGATAAGATGGGTAACACATTTCAAATAAATGAAGACCAGAGGAGGAACTATAAATTTTACAAAATAACCAGTTGCTTGATAACAAGTCTGAGAAGTCAGCAAGATTTCTGGAAATGGGGGTCTACAGGCAATTGAACACACAGAACTATAACTTAGAGGAAAAAAGAGAGCTGGAGCAACGTTATCAGGGACAGAAATCCCATTCAGCCAGTAGAGTATGAGAAAGATCAGAAGGAGGGTGGTGGTAGAAAAAATGGTGACTAAGAAAATTGTAGTTAGGGAAAAGAGAAACAGAGAAGTTTACTATTACTATGACCAAAAACAGACTTTCAAGAAGTATTCAATAATGTTGACTGTTAGGGAGCAGTGGTGAGTGCCCTGTAATCCAGTTTTTTATAGCCACTTTTAATTCTTTCAAGGTAAAGGTATTATGGGGAAAGGGGCCTTCATACTACCTAAGTTCCTCATGAGATAGGCTGATCATCAAAAAGACCAAAGCCAGGCCAAGAGCACCAAAGCACACTGCAGTACAGCAAACATGAAGCAGACAGAGGACCCCAGGCAGTCCTTCTGGGATCTGGAAATACTGGCTCTGTCCCAGTAGCATGGCTCAAATGCCTAGAACACGAGGTAAGAGGGTAGAGTCTTAGTAACACTTGTTGCAATAAATAAATCAGGGCAAATTTAGGATTACATAGGTTAAGGTAAGGTACTGGAGGCATGATAATCTATTATTGTTCCCAAGTGTTGGATAAAGAATAAAAGGAAAGGATGAAGGGCTAATGAAAGGGTCTTTTGTTTGCTTTTTTTTTTTTAACTCTTGGTAGATTGAGTGGGGCAGATATGAGGAATATGCAAGATGAGAGGAGGATAACCACTGGAGCAATATTCTTGAGCCCACAATAAGGGATCAAGAACATACTGGAAAGGTTAACCTCCAAGAAAAATGATAACATATTTTTCTGAAATGAGAAAGAGAGAGAAAATGTGAGTACAGATGCTGTCCAGGTAAGAGGAATGAAGTTGGGAAGCACATTTGCTTCAGTTTTCTCTGAAAAGCAGATTGCTTCACTTTTCTCCAAAAAGCAGGACAGAAAGTTATCTAAAGAGAAGGATGGAGGAACAGAATGTGCATCTGAGCAGAGTGAAAACTGGTCTTATCAAAAAACCCAAAGCAAAACAAGGCAAAAATCATGTGAATACAGTAAGAAGAAAAACTAAGGGCTATATATCAAGTATACCAAATCCAAATTTAATAGTTATAATTCCACTTATATATCTAAAATACATAATAACACTAAGTGAAATACTTGCTGTGGTTTCCCCCCAACTTCTCAACTTAAGAAATAGCAAAGGATGAGGTTAAGAAGCATGTCACAGAGTCCTGAGATATAACATGTAACCCACATAATAACCAACAAAATGAGCGCAGTGCTATAATTATGTTGTTGTTGTTGTTAGGTGCTGTCGAGTCGGTATCTGACTCATAGCGACCCTCATAGGGTTTTCAATGGCTGACTGTTTCGAGATTGCCTTGGAAGTGGATTGCCAGGTCCTTCTCCCACACTATAATCATAGGCGGGTGGTATTATTTCTCATATTTCACTGTTCTTTTTGCTAGATCTATGCTGTTTTCTCTAGAGTTGGTACTTTTATGAAAAGTTCTTGCTTGAATCAGTTAAGAACAGGATACCTCTTAATAAAAGAACAATTCCCACTCTGCCAAGAACTGACGCACATTCCTCTTTATAAGGTGTGTCATACTCTAATTTTCCAAGGTTTTACAAACTTTCACTTTTCCTCCAATTACTGAAATCAGAACTACACAAAAATCTTATATTGGAAAATCATATTACTACTATAATTTTTTAAAGTATGACTTTTGAGCTAGTGCTCTGGAACTAAGAAGAAAAACAGGATCTAAAAAGAACAAAGTAAAAAGGGACAAGAAAAAAAGTAGGCTGAGTGCAACCACAGAAAATCTTGAGTTAAAAACAATTCAGTTTAAAATGTAAGGGAAACTATCTCAAAATATCTCTTTTTATGAGATTAAGAAGTTTGTTAATAATGGAACTGCTTTAGATGGCTTTTAGTTTTCAGATTCAAACAAAGCCATTTATGGCAAACAAATGCATAGTATTTGTAATAAAATGCATTCAGACAATTTACTGAATGGAAAAATCCTTATGGAATTGTTGTTGTTAGGTACCATCAAGTTGGTCCAACTCACAGCAACCCTATGTACGACAGAATGAAACACTACCTGATACTGTGTCATGCACACAATCTAACTTATGTTTAGGCCCATTGTTGCAGACACCTAATGCAATCCATCTAGTGGAGGGTCTTCTTTTTTTTCATTGACCTGCCACTCTCCATTCTCCAGGGATTGGTCCCTCCTGACTACATGTCCAAAATACATAAGACATAATCAAGCCATCCTTGATTCCAAGGATCACTCTGGTTGCACTTCTGGGACAGAACTGTTGATTCTTTTTGCAGTCTATACTATATTCAACATTTGTCTCCAGCACCATAATTCAAAAGCATCAATTCTTCTTGTGTCTCCTTTATTCAATATTCAGCTTTCATAACCATATGATGTGCTTTAAAATATCATAGAATGAGTCAGGTGCACCTTATGGAATTAGTATAGTAATTATAGTGGGCTCCACTATTATCGTTATTATTGGTTGTTTATTTGTTTATTGTGCTGGGGGGTAAAATCTGCCACTGAGCTAAGTAGGAGAAATGATTGCAATCTTTTAGTAACTGTTAATCATAGAAAAAAAACTTTTCTAAATGCAAACAGAATGGCATCTTGTTTCCCAAATAAAATAAAAACAAATATACTTTTCCAGCTACTGAGTCAAAAAGTTTTTGGATTTTAATTTCAAAATAAATGATCATTTTATTTATTTATTTATTTATTTATTTATTTATTTATTTATTTATTTGGTACTGGGGGCTGAACATAGGGCCTCACACATACTTTACAAACATTCTACCCGTGACCTGTACCTTCAGTTCCTTTTTTACTTTTTATCTTGAGACAGGGTTTTGGTAAGTTATGCAGGCTGCCTCTGGCCTTAAACTTACCATCCTCTTGCCTCTGCTTCCTGGGTTGCTGAATTACTAGGGTACACCACCATGCCCAGCTCAAAAACTAATTGTTTTATTTAATATGTTTCTTTGTTGTTTGAAAATCCCTGACTTTTTTTTTTGCCTCCACTCCCCTAAGTTATACCACTTTAACAAGATTTTTTTACTAGGTACATAAAAACAAAGGTGTTTATGTAACTACACAATGAGATAATTTAAAAAATGGAATCAGAATACACATACGGCCTTATAGTCTTTTTGTTTCTCCTAGCTCAGTTGGTAGAGTGCTGCTCTGTACTCTGTGAGGTCCTGGGTTCAATCCCTAGCGCTGCAAAAATGGGAGAAGAACTTGGTAGCCCACTCCTGAAACAATCCTGAAACAATCAGTCAT
The DNA here is from genome assembly GCA_007922755.1 of Pedetes capensis. NCBI lineage: Eukaryota > Metazoa > Chordata > Mammalia > Rodentia > Pedetidae > Pedetes > Pedetes capensis. The sequence continues at coordinate 11,199 of VMDO01033693.1, forward strand.
CAAAAACCCTATGAATAGCAAATAAGCACTGACATAGTATCAGGTGTGGCATAATGTTGGGGAGTATGTTGTTCTGTTGTACATAGGGTCGCTATGAGTTGGACCTGACTTGACAATGGCATGTAAGAATATCAACATAGTAGATCTTGTATTTCTTTATATGCCAAATTTGGTAGATCTACTTCATTCTTTGGGCTGGGATTTAACTCAGTTGGTAGAGCACTGCCTCTACCAACTGAGGTAGAGTGCAGCCTCTCTGAGGTCCCGAGTTCAATTCCCAGCACTGCAAAAATGGGAGAAGGGCCTGGCAATCCACTCCCAAGGCAATCCCGAAAAACAGCCATTAAAAACCCTATGAGGGTCCCTATGAGTCGGACACTGACTCAATGGCACCTAACAACAACAATTTCATTCTTTATAAAGAACTTCATGGTGTTCTTTAATATTGTTGTATCTCAATTAACAACTTCCCTGAATGTAGACATTTAGGTGTTTGTTTTGTTAATTTATTTATAAACATAAATTAGGATTAAAATCATGAGGCTAATTCTCCATTGAAGGAAGTTATGAAATAATCATCTATTTTTTTAAAAATTCCAGTTGATTTTTGGTTCCTTATAGGTTAATAATCATATACAAAAGTTGTCACTGTTTTCAATACAATGTTATTATCAATCTGAAAATTTACACACACATTTGATTTTCCAAGTAATTACACAGAGGACCTTTTGGTAAGCATTAGATATGATTTGAGAGCTGTATTTAATTTTCCACTATTGTTCAATTATATTTAACAACTTGAGAATTCAAAAGGAGTCTGTTACAAAGGATCTCACTTGGAGGAGCTTATACAACATTGGGATGGGGAGGAAGGAGAAGATGGCAGACAGATATCATATGCCTTCTGTACGGGAGTAGAGGGAAGCCTTGATTAAGGGTTTGGAGCTCACATTGACTAGATAGAAACAGTGATAGATTAGATTGGGAGACAGTGGAGGAAACTGGATGAACATTGAATGTGCAGATCTGGCTCCAGAGGACCTAAACGGAAGATAGCAGCTGGGTCTCCATTTTGCCATTTTGCCATTTCACCATTTTAGTATCTCGCAGAGGGCAGATAGAATCCCAGAGACTTGGAGGGGACTTTGCACACACGTCCATGGGGCCTGGATCCAACACGGAATGCAACCTTGGCATCACACTGTCACCCTGCCCATGGAACACAGACTATAAGCTCCAGGTGAGTCAGTTTGAGGTGGCAAATGGAATTGCCATCCCTAGGGGTGCACGCTGTGCAGCCGGAGTCGCTGGGCTGGTGTAGGACCCTGATACAAGAAAATAGGTATCAGATCCACAAGAGTTGATACGTGAGGGTGCAGGGAGTGATCGCAGAGGGGTCTGGGAAACCAGTGCCAGCGGTGTTCGACCAGAGCCGCGGTGCAGCTCCCTCCCTCCTGTTGTGGAGGACAGTTGTGCAGAAGTGATTTTCACAGACATATAGCCACACATACATCTGGATTCCAGACACATCAACTGAGTCCCACGTGGGCAGAATGCAGCTGTTTATGCAAATGGCGTGTAGTGGCACAATTAGTCCCAGAGCAGTTTTGAGCATGATTGCCAAGCATGACCAGACCTGCTGCAGATTCCCCCCAGAGTGGTTGGCTATCATCCCGCCTGCTGCAGGGAAGGAAGTGATGAGACAACAACGGGATCTGGACCTCCCAAGTGGACGGAAAGCCCTGCAATAAAGATCCATGATAGCCCATATTCCCTCCATGCTGTGGGCTTTGGGGCGGAGATCTCCAATTTGGAGAATTGGCGCCCAAACTACGTGGAACAGGGAGGCCCCCACAGGTTCCACTGCCTCTCTAACAATACAACAGACACAGAATATTTCCCAGAACAGACTCTATCAGCACTCAGTGTCCTGCTTAAACCTGGGGCATTAAGGGGCTACCCGCCATACCCACTAGATAGAGAGAACCTGTGCAAAATCCCTGCTCCTTAACGCAGCCTGCTTCTGCGGATTGTGTGAAAATACTGCCACCCTGTGTTCTGGAATGTTCACTTCACCCTTACTGTCTCCAGATTTCACTGTGAGAACATACAAGTGTTTTTAATGTGTGTGTGGGAGCGTGTATGTGCATGTTTTTTTCTTCTCCTTTCTATCTTTCTTCTTTTATTCTCTTCCTTTATTCTATTCTCCTCTTTTTCTTATGCTATATATGTGTTTTTGTTTTAGTTAATTATTTTATCCTTAAAATTTAGCCTTAATTTTAATTTTGACTATAATTTCTATTAGTCTCTGTTCTCTACCTCCTCTTTCCCCCTCTTCTGTCACCAGATGCTCTCCCTTCTCACCCACCAGAAGAGAAACAGAATCTATTGCCTCCCTAGCCCCCAGCCCCTTTGTAAGGCTGGTGAACTAGAGTAAGAGCCCCACAGACTAAACAACCAAGGAAATATGCAGCTTGTTGTTGTTATTGTTAGGTGCCGTCGAGTCGGTATCTGACTCATAGCAACCCTCTGTCCAACAGGGGAAACACTATTGTCAGTGCTTCTCTGCTGTTCATAGGGTTTTCAATGACAGATTGATTTTTGGGAGGAGGTTGCCAGGTCCTTCTCCCAAGCCTACAGCACCTGGTGTTCCCAGGCGGTTTCCCATCCAGGTACTAACCAGGCCCGACCCTGCTTAGCTTCCGAGATCTGATGGGATCGGATTCCACAGGGCTACGGCTGCAGGCATATGCAGCTTAGAAGCTCAAATAAGCACCAGAGATTCAGCACCACACAGTCTCAAAAGAATAACAGAAAGAGAAGTTCTGCACACTCAGGAGAGACAAATTCTATTTCCTGGACCATATTATGGGCAAACAAAGTAAACCTACAAGAAACACAAAGGGGCTGGATGGATCTGAAGGCCCCACAGACCAAAGCCCCCCAACAAATTCTTCCAATGAATCTCAACTCTTAAGAGATCTCTGAATTGGAATTCAGAGTTATGGTTATAAATATGCTAAGAGAAATCAAAACCAATACCACCAGCGCCCTTGAAATCCTGAAAAGAAGGTATCTTACCTGGAGTCCATTCTATCCTCCCAGCTAGAAATGATAAGGAAAAATCAAGCAATGATCATTGAAATGCAAACTAAAATAAATGAATTGAATTTGGCAAAGGATCCTTTTCATCGAGATTGGATGAATCTGAACTGAGAATTTCCAATTCTGAGGATGCCATACAAGAACTTAAATACATACAGTCAGAAATGGAATCAACAATAAAGAAATTTTTAAAAGATTTCCAGGAGAACTCAGATAGAATGAAAAAATGAAACTTAAGAATTCAGGGTGTCCCTGAAGAAGAGGAAAGATCCACCAAAGGTCTTCAAAATCTGTTATATGATATCCTCAAGGAAAACTTCCCAGAGATAATACAGGATATGGATATATACACAACTGAAACATTTAGGACACCATCCAGAGCTGACCAAAATAGGTCATCCCTGAGACATATCATTGCTCAAATGCTGTCACTAGAAACCAGGGAGGGTATCCTACAAACAGCAAGGCTTGTTGTTGTTGTTAGGTGCCATCGAGTTGGCATCCGACTCATAGCGACCTTCATAGGGTTTTCAATGGCTGTTTCGGGATTGCCTTGGGAGTGGATTGCCAAGTCCTTCTCCCATTTTTGCGGTGCTGAGAATTGAACTCAGGACCTCAGAGACCGCAGTGCAGCGCTCTACCAACTGAGCTAAATACCAGCCCGATTGCAGCAAGGCAGAAACCCCTTATTACTTATAAAGCAAAACCTATTAAAATTACTACAGACTTCTCCATATCAACATTGAAAGCTAGAAAGGAATGGTCACAGGTGATTCACATCAAAAAAAAAAAAAAAAAAAAAAAAAAAAAAAAAAAAAAAAAAAAAAAAAAAAAAAAAAAAAAAAAAAAAAAAAAAACTCCAACCAAGATTAATATATACAGCAAAATTATCTTTGAAAATAGGAGTATAAGACATTTAATGATATCGATGCATTTAAACAATTTGCAACCATCAAACCAGCCCTGCAGAGGATTGTAAATCAATTACCACAACCAGGAGAGATAAGACAACCCTATATAGGAAATCAAAGACTTGGTTAGCTGAGATGAGTGCAACCTAAGAAAGGAACAAAGCAAACATGATTCACAAACCAGTAACAGGTAATGATTGGATGCATAACAATAAATACTACTCAATAATCACTATTAACATAAATGGTCTTAACTCACCAATTAAGAGACAGAGACTGGCTAATGGGATGAAAAAACATAAACCTTCAATATGTAGTATTCAAGAAACTCATCTAACTCACAAAGACTGCAATAGACTGAGAATTAAGGGCTGGAAAACAGTATATCAAGTGTGGGGGGGCGACAAAAAAAAGCAGGTGTTGCAATTCTAATACCAGATAGATTAAATTTCAATCCAAAACTCATTAGAAGAGACAAAGAAGGACACTACATTTTAATAAAAGGAACAATCGACCAGGAACCAATAACGCTTCTAAATATTTACGCCCAAACACTGGGGCACCTAGCTTTATAAGACAAACTTTATGGAATATAAAGAACTTTATTGGACCAGAAACAATAATAATGGGAGACTTCAATACCCCACTTGTGTTAAGAGACAGGTCATCAAAACGAAAAATCAACACAGAAAAGTCAATCTTTTTCACAGATATATACAGAATATTTCATCCACACAATGAGGAATACACATTCTTCTCACCTCAACATGGAACATTTTCTAAGATAGATCATATGCTAGTCCATAAAAACTCCCTCAACAAATACAAAAAAGTAGAAATTATCCCCTGTTCCTTCTCAGACCATAATGGGATAAAATTGGAACTCAAGAGCAAGAATAATTCCAAAAACTTTACAAACTCATTGAGACTGAATAATACACGGCTGAATGACCAATGGGTTGTTGACGGAATCAAATTGGAATTTAAAAAATTCCTGCAATCAAATGATGATGAAAATACATCCTACCAAAACATATGGGATACAGAAAAGGCAGTTTTAAGAGGGAAGTTTTTAGCATTAAGTGCCTTCATCAGTAAAGTAAAGAAGATCCAAATAAATGACCTAATGATGAATCTTAAGACATTAGAAATCCAACAAAGAATCAATCCTAAAAGGAACACCCAAAAAGAAATTACAAAAATAAAGGGAGAAATATCTCAGTTACAATCCAGAGATAATTGAAAAAATTAATAAGACCAAGAGCTGGTTCTTTGAAAAGATTAATAAAATAGACACTCCCCTGGCTAATCTCATCAAAAAGAAAAAGGAAAAAACTAACAGTACTAATAACAAAAGAAAACAGGTCCATAACCACCAACTACAACAAAATACAGAAAATCGTCAGGGATTACTATGAGAGATTGTATTCCCAAAAATACGAAAATGTAGAAGAAATGGACAAATTTATTAACACGTATGACTTACCAAAGCTAACCCCAGAAGACGTAACTGACCTAAACGAGCCCATTACATATACAGAAATAAAAAAGGTAATAAAGTCTCCCAACAAAGAAGAGCCCAGATCCTGATGGATTCACAGCAGAATTTTACCAAACTTTTAAAGAAGATATAATATCTGTCTTTCTCAAATTACTCCAAAAAATAGAAAAGGAGGGAATACTCCCAAAATCATTCTGTGAAGCTACCATCACCCTGATACCTAAACCAGGAATAGATTCATCTAAGATAGAGAATTATAGACCCATCTCCTTTAGCAATCTAGATGCAAAAATATTTCATAAAATTCTGGCAAACAGAATCCAGCAGCATATTAAAAAGATTATTCACCACCACCAAGTGGGATTTATACCACAGATGCAAGGCTGGTTCACCATATGGAAATCAATTAATGTAATCCAATTAATGTAATACAACATATCAAGAAACTGGCAAACAAAAACCACATGATCATCTCAATTGATGCTGAAAAGGCCTTCAACAAAGTGCAACACCTTTTCGTGATAAAAACGCTGGAGAAGATAGGTATAACAAGCAAATACCTTAGTATCATAAAAGCCATTTATGACAAACTTACAGCCAACATTATATTAAATGGAGAAAATCTGAAACCATTTCCTCTTAGATCTGGAATAAGGCAAGGATGTCCTCTCTCTCCTATTCTATTTAACATAGTAATTGAAGGCCTCGCCAGGACAATCAGACAAGAGAAAGAAATCAAAGGAATACAGATTGGCAATGAAGAGGTCAAATTATCCTTATTTGCAGATGATATGATTCTATACCTGAAAGACCCCAAAACCTCAATCAGAAAACTTCTACAACTAATCAACTCCTTCAGCAAAGTGGCAGGTTATAAAATCAACACACAAAAATCAATAGCTTTTCTTTCTTTCTTTCTTTCTTTCTTTTTTTTTCTTTTTTCTTTTTTTTTTTTTTTTTTTTTTTTTTTTTTTTTTTTTTTTTTTG
>VMDO01033694.1:0-17741 GCA_007922755.1 Pedetes capensis
GAGGAGGAAGAAGAAGAAGAGAAGGAACAGGAAGAATAAGAGAAGAGGGAGAAGGAGAAGAGAAGAAGATGGAGAAGGAGAAAAAGAAGATGGAGATGGAGGAAGAAGAGGAGGAGGAGAAGAAGGGAAAGGGGAACACAAAGGGGTAGGGGAAGGAGAAGGAGGAGAAGAAGGAGAAGGAGAAGAAGGAGGAGGAGGAGAAGAAGAAAAGAAGAAGGAGAAGAAGGAGGAGAAGGAGGATAAGGAGAAGAAGAGGAGGAGGAGGAGAAGAGGAGGAGGGAGGAGGAATAGGAGAAGAGGAAGAAGAAGAAGGAGAATAGGAAGAAGAAGGAGGAAGAGGAGGAACATCTCCTTGTTGTTAGATGTTGAGTCTGGACTCATAGCAACCCTCATATGGTTTTCTATGGCTAATCCTTTGGGGATTATTTTGGGGAGTGTGTTTCCAGGCCCTTCTTATATTTTTGTTGTGTTGGAAATTGAACCCAAGGCCTCAGAGTGCACAGAGCAACACTCTACCAATTAACTTAAACCCCAGCCCACTCCTACAGTTGGAGTCACCATCTGGTTAAATTTATAGTAACCCACTGGTACTTTTAAGATCTGTCTGTCTTCTGAAAATAGCAAATAGGCAAGCCAAAGGAGGATATGGGAATCATTCCTCCTGAATATTTTAAATCCTTGAGGATGGCTTGGTGCCTGGAATTCCTCTAGGAATATGTTATTACAATTGGTTTACTATTTTTACGATAGACACAATTGCAGTGGCTTCCACTATGCTGCCCTCACCATATTAATTCTCACACCAAAGGTCAAGGATTCACTGTGGAGATTCTTCCAGTTATTCCAATTGTGCCTTCTAGAATTTGGCAATCACCACACACTACACACAGGGTCACGGTGGCCCCACTATAAAAAAAAACCAAACCAAACCCTCTTAATCCCTTGAGCCCCATAAGATTCTACTTTGACAGGTGGACTGTTTTGGTTCTCTTGGAATCAATGTCAATTCAGAGCCAATGTCCAGCATAAGCAAGCATTCTTTGCTATCTGCTAGCAGGTATCCTCTGGATTGATATTGCTAAGAAACTCACAAATTAAGCACAACATTAACTTTTTCTTAAAAGATTCCCTTTTACATTTTATGTATACCCATTGGTCTTAGCAAAAGTGGTGGTATAAAAAGCAGAAGTTGTGAGAAAAAGATGGGACAGACAAACATTTCAAAGGAATGTAAACTCCATTTCATGTTGGGCGCATGGTGAAAGAGGAAAAAGGAAACATGAAGCAAGTTTGAAGCAAAAATAATGAAATGGGAAGATGCAGTCTTGACCATAATTAAAAGATCAATATATTTTCTCAAGAAAATAAGAAACTCAATATAAGCCATGTCAAATCCAACTCACTCTCTCTCATTGAATGCAATGCCCTCAGGGCATTTTATAGACAGACACTTTTCAATACATCACTTAATTTTCAGTTTGTAACACATGCTTATTTGAAAGGATGATTTTAATGTAATATTTTACATCAGATTTATAAAATAAAAACATAAAGGAGCTGTGACATTCACTTAGTATTACTTTCACAATGTATTGTCTAATTAACATTCCCCTATTAACTATAACAACTACACTTAGTTTAATACAAGCTTACATATCTCTAAGTTTTACATAAACTTCAAATTTTGTTTCTTTTCCTGCTGAATTTTTTTAAAGGCAACAATAACAGAGTGAGAAGAAGGCTATTTAAGAAAGAAGGAAAATCTCTCTAGTATTTTGTCAGCTTGGCATTCAGCAATCCTTAGGGAAAACTTGCCTTTTGAATTTAACTTAATAGAAAAGCCCCTATGAACTCTGTCATGAGAATAACTATTACAGAATTTGACACAAGTGTGGACAAGCAGGATCATTGCAGCAGAAAATCCTATAGCAATAAAATGATATTTTTTCTTGACATAACAAATCTAAGTTTGGTGATTATTAATTAGGCAGCTGGAGAAAGCTGAGGGGACAGTAAATGTGGAGCAGATTCTGGCATTGGTGAGAAGAGTGGAAAATTTATACATTCAGGGTGAACAATTTGAATCATATATAAAAACAATTATGACTAGTGCTCAGATCATTTTAGTTTATTGTAATAATTAGTTTTATGTTAAAATAAGTTGAGACAGTAAAAATATATTCATTTAAAATATTTAAAAGTCATGAAATTCTACCTGAACTAGGTATTATTAAAAAATGAGAGTTCCTTATGGAATCTAATTATTGTTAAAGTTACAAATAACCTTTTCAGAACATATGGTCTCATTCAAGTAATTATTCTAAATATAAAAAGCTTAAGTATTGAAAAAAATGTTCAGTGCTACAAATACACTATATTCTCAGATCTAGTCCATACACACTTTCAATGGTATTAGATGGCTACAATATCAGATGTGGAGTAGAACTGCATGTAGATAGGATTCCTCTCTAGCGCCCATCCAATCCAATCCAATCCATACTCGATTCTAATCCACATCTGATTTTATAACTTTCTAAAACTGTTAAAAAGGTTTGGGTTAGGTCTGAAAATATATGTAGGCAGTGATCAAACTGTCCCCTACTACTTAAAACTGGGGAAAATAACATGTTGAGATTTATATTTGAGAAAATGAATTGCTCACTTGTCACAAATTAAAGCAACTTAATTTTTCACACTATTGGCAACTAGTAAACAAATTTCTAGAATGAAAGATATGCGCTAGTTAAGAATGAAGTGGTCTGACATTTTGTTCTACACGCACATTGAGTTAATCTGCTACAAATACATGGATATTAAAAGAGACTCCTAAGTTAAGAAGATAATAATTTTATTACTCAAAACAGTAGCTGTGTCACCAACAAACTTGTTGTTGTTGTTGTTGCTATTGTTGTTAAGTGCCATGGAGTAGGTCTGACTCATAGTGACCCTACATATAACAGGCAAAATAGTGTTGTTAATGCTTCTCTGCTATTCATAGGATTTTCAATGGCTGATTATTTTGGGGGATGGGTTGCTGGGTTCTTCTCCCAAGCCTACAGCACCTGGTGTTCCCAGGCGGTCTCCCATCCAAGTAGTAACCAGGCCCGACCCTGCTTATTTTTTTTGAGATCTGAGGGGATCAGATGCCACAGGGCCAGCCACCATTGGCCTACTTCCTGCAGCAAGATCCGGCCTTCCAAAATTCCACAGCTTCCCATTCCCGGATCACCATCTGGGAACCAATTATTCAGACAATTGACTTTCAGAGCACATTTGAGATTCAATCCAACACACATCAAAAGCCTTGTGATTTCTTTATGTTTCCTTGTATTATACAAGTTGGTCTCAGCTCTTGTTTATTTTTGCCCTCCTAAGATGAGTTTTTCTACATCCATGTCACCCTGGCATCTGATCCTATCCAATCTTGGAAGCTAAGCAGGGTTGGGCTTGTTTAATCCTTGGATGGTAGATGGCCTGGGAACACACAGGCTTGAGAGAAGGACCCGGCAGTTCACTCCTGAAACAATCAGCCATCAAAAACACTATGAATAGCAGAGAAGCACTGACAATAGTGCCAGGCATGGCACAGGAGTGGGTAGTGTTTGGTCTGTTGTACATAGGTCACTATAAATCTGACCTGGCTGGATGGCACCTAACAACAGCAGCAGCAAGATGATTTTTAAGAGACGTTTTGTGTTAGTCTATTTTTATGATATTTTAATATTGTGATACCTTTTTTTGTGTGTTCTTGTGGGTAATAGTCTTGTAGAGAATGAATGTGATTCATCAATTAAAATTACTCTTGGTATTGTGCTGATCTAATGCAAATTAGTGAAATTTAATGGATTTCCATAGAATCATATGTGAATTATGATCTTTGATCCAATAATTTTATGACATTCATGAGGAATGTGTATAAGGGTAATAAAGAAGATATATAATTTCTCTGGTTCTTATCAATAACACATCGGTGAGAGAACATTACTGCTATTATTATTTAACAGATAAAGATACTAAGGCACCAACCATTTCCATATTTCCTAACTCTAAAATCCTAGTAAGTAAGAGGGAAGGGCCAGGCTTTAAAGCTGGGAGTTTGATTGAGATTACATTGTTCCTGAATTCTACAACTGATAACATGTGGTTTCATAATTGGATGTTTTAATTCTCTTTCTAAATCTCAAACTGGTATAGTAGCCAAGAAGCATAAAGCTTTTATTTTTCTACTTAGTTTTGTTTTTCACAATTCTTTCAGTTTACCTGAAAAGATAAACTGTTGGAATTCCCAGGGGGATAGAGAGTACCCAAAACATGGCCAGTCCCAGAGCTCATCTAACCCACTTGGAGTCCTGTGGGGCAAGACCTTTCCTATACATCCAGGTATCTCACTCTTCCCCCCTCCATTCTAGTAGACTAACATGGCACCCAAGGTATGGTAGCAGCTAAAACTCCCCTGGTGCCCGATTGGTCATTTCTGATCCAATCCCATTCCCCTGATTGGCTGACTACCAGGCCATATTCCAGGCTGAATTCCAGGCCAAAGTCTGGAATTCAGAGATCAGCAGCCATTATAAACACCATCCAAGATAAGCTCACCAGTCCTTGAGGTTCCCTAAGGACCCAATGCCCATTTACTCATCTGCCTAGCCTAGCCTCCAGCCTTCCTCTGAACTGCCTTCATCATACTTCAACCCACCTACCACCTCTACCTGACCCCAACCTCTAAAACGCCAGATATCCTACATGGAGCAACAGCTTTGAGGAGCAAGACTCCGAGGGGCAAGCCTCTGAAAGTCAAGCACAGGGTCCCTGAAGCGGCAAAGCCTGGGAGCCCAAGACGGTGGCGAGCTGAAGCCTGCAAACTGGAAGAGCAAAGACACCAGTCTCTGCCCCAGTGGCAGAGACAGTGGCTGATCAATTCCCTTGTCCAACTCCCCTTTCCACTCCCCTAATCCTCCATTCATTTCCCCTCCTTTGTGAGTAAAACCCTGTCCTTTTATCCTGAGCATGACACTCTGCTCTCTGGCCACAGCCTCGTCACAGGGTGCGTTGTCAGGGCACCCACCTCTTGCTTCCAACCACAAAGCAGGGAGAGAGGAACCCCAGAAAGAACCTGATAATAAACTAAATCTACAATGAGATGGAAAAAATTTAAAAGAATGGCAAGAATTAAGATTTATTGGCTTTAATATCTAATTATTTTTCAAATTATTTCATATTTATGTCTTATCAGTGATCTTCCAGGAAGCTTTTTAATTAAAAATTTCTCTGGCTGTGCTTCCATAAGAGGTACTTCCTTTTAAATTTAAGAGTTCACCTTTTTTTTTTAAGCAAATTATAGCATTATTCTTGAACGATGAAACTGTGAGTTTTGTTTGGGGGAGGGCAGTTGGTTGAACCCAAGACCTCCTGCTTGCATGCTTTGCAAGTGCTGAACCATGGAGCTGCACACCCTGCCCCCCCCCTTTTTTTTTTTAATTTTTGAGACAGGATCTCTCCAAATTACACAGACTTCCTCTGGTATGGAATTTGCGATCCTCCTGCCTCCACCTCCCAAGCCTCTGGGATTACAGGCATGTGCCTCTGCACCCAGCTCCAACTGTGTGAGTTTTAATTTGAAAATATAATGCCTAAATTTATAAACACATGATGGTGATGTTTTATACCATGGCAGAAATATTTTCTAAAAACTCAGTTTTTTATCTAATTTCAACATTTCATAATTACTTTACAATCTCAAAGCCTCTCGATATATTTGCTTTGAAAGATGAACACACAAAACAAATTAACACAGCCAATATGAACATTTACAATTTAACAGTAATATTTTCTATCCAGTTACCTGAACACTAAAATAAACATAAATCTACATAAGACATTATACAGATATAAAACATTTTCTTCTATCTCTTCAAATGTACAAAGAACTTTTTCTCATATCTCTGATAATGCCTGTTTATCCTTTCTGCTAGCTTAATTTTGATGTTATTTTTTTTAAAGAAATGAGAGAAGAGTCATAAAAGAAACTGTTTAAACAAAGGATCAGCATAGAAAAAGATGAAAAAGCCATGGAGAAAAATCTGACAGGAACTACTATGAAAAAGTGTCTAAGCTGTCAGGGATGACAATGTTGAAAATCCCCACAGAGCTCCATATCCTCAGGAATGTCTAAAAAATGTGATGGTTTGGGGAGCATCAGAATTGTTCAGCATTCCCCTGCCCCCGGCAGTAAGTCTATTCAATACACCTTTTGAAAATGTACACTGATTTTATTTTATTTCATATTTAAAAGTTATTATATAAGCAAAATATTCAATGCTTATATACTGGAAGAAATACCAATAAAGTAAGCACTAATATATTCTCCACCCATGTCAAGAAATAGAATGTTATCAAAACCTTTGAATCCCCTTGTTTTTACCAGACCCTTATGAGTTAACATAATAGGAAGATTACTCTCAAAAAGGAGTCATGGCATTTGCCAATCCAACTCTTTCTTATGATATTATTTGCTTAAACACCTCAATGACACAGATTTGGAATTTGAGAAAGCTAATATAAACAAATTTTAAAAAAATTATAACAAACACTCTGATGGATGGAACACAGTAATTGAATAAACCACAAGGTAGAGACTCTAAGGCAGCATACCGTTGCTGTTATGTACATGAAACGCAACTCTTCATTAAGCAAAATAAACACCAATGCCATATCCTGCAGGCATAGCTCTCCTGACAAAATATTTAGTAAAAGAAGAGAAAATACCAGTTGCAGGTAATGGAGCACTGCCTTCAAAATGAGGACAGGTGACAGCCTGATGTTTACTGTTGAACTTGTATTAAGCAGCTTTGGATCACAGAATCTCTAACCTGGCTGTCAGTGGAGAAAAACAAATTTTTCAACACTAGAAATTTTTTTGGGAATACTGATTGAAGAAGGAAAAGTTCAAAAAAAAAGGGTAATGCAAGATTATTCTCTAAGCAAAGAAAAATCTTGCTATAAAAAAAGATCATGCCTATTCCATTAACGGTAATGTAGAACAGTACAGCCTTCCTCAGTGTACACAGACATACACACAAACAGAAGAGGAGAAAGTGTAGCAAAAATGAGGCACAGATCTGAGTGGTGCAGCCACAAGCCAAGGAATGGCAGCAGAAGTTGAAGAGGTGAGAACTTGCTTGACCTTTATGGCTGCTCTTTAATATCAGCAGATTTGATACTGATTTTTAGCTCTTGCCTCCACAAGCATGAAAGAATAAATTTATGCTTTTTTTTAAGCCACTGGGTAATTTTTTGTAATAATTATAAGAAAATAATGCAGATTTTGCAAAGAAATGTAGATGGAGGAAAATACTAATAATGCTTCTACCTAATACACTCAGTAAGTCAGAACACAGGATCATGACTTTAAGGCCATCCCGGGCATCACATCAAGACCCTTCCTCAAAAAAATAAATGAATAAATAAATAAATAAGAAGGAGGGGAGGAAGTAGAACACTGACTGATGGAGATCACTTATTAAAGACCTTCCCAGAAGGTATATATTATTTTGTTCTATAGAAAAATAAGAGTAAGAAATGGTATTTGAGCCTCTCACTCATTACAATCAGCATACTATAGTAGAGAGATTACACAGATACAGTTGATCTGTGGGTCAAATGTCAGAATTAAAACCCAGTTCTCAGTTCCATTTTGAGAAGGAAGTGTCTGCGGCTTGCTAACTATGAGAAGTGTTTCATGGACAATATCAAAAAGTCAAATATTCTTATCATAAGAATGACACTTCAAAAAGATAAAAGTTCACAAAATCTATGTTAGACTGATGGCAGAAGCAGGATTTAGCTGAGAAAAAATTAGCATTATGGACTGAAAAGTCTGCTGGTGTTGTTGGTTGGTTCAGATTAAGTTATGTGAAAATCCAAAAGATAATGCTAATACATGGATTTAAGAGGTGGAATCAGAAGCAGCATATACTGGAAAACAGAAAATTTTAGAGTAATTAAACTGAGACATCTGATGAACAGGTTTGCTTTTGTTGTTGTTAGATGCCATGGAGTCATGTCAGACTCATAGCTACCCTTACAGGGTTTTTGATGGCTGATTGTCTTGGGATTGGCTTGGAAGTGGACTGCCACATCCTTCTCCCATTTTTTGTAGTGCTGGGAATCGAACTCAGGACCTCAGGGACTGCAGAGTGGTGCTCTACCAACTGAGCTAAATCCCAGCCCCAATGAATAGGTTTAGAAAGGGCAAAACTCAGGGAAATGAATTTCTAAATATCCTTTAAGACATAATGCAATCATTGAAAAGAGCCTAACAAGAATTATACCATCTGCCAGGAAGGATGCTGGCTCCTGGCTATGACTAAACATGGTGTCTTAGGCAGTAGTGGCATGCGATAACAAGAATTCCACTCATTGGTAGGCTTAAACAATAGAATTTTTTCCCACAATTATGGAGGCTGAAAAGTCCCAAATTAAGGTGCTTGCCAATTCACTTTCTAGTTAGTACTCTCTTTCTAATTCGCAGATGAAGTTCTTGTTACTGTAACCTCAAGTGACAGAGAAAGAAAGAAGATGAAAATGCTACCATGTTGCTTCTTAGGAGAGGACTAATCCCATCATAAGAGCTCCAATTTCATGATCTAATTACCTCCTTTCTCTGAATACTCTTGCACCAGGGACTAATGCTTCAACATAAGCAGTGATTGGGGGCACATATATTTAGTCCATAGCAAATGTGTTTTTACTTTATAAAGGCTAATTCTGTCTGCCATTTAAAGCCATCTGTAAGTAACACAGAGTTTGTGCATATATCTAAGTTTAACACATCCCATCATAGATCAAATCTGGATCCTTAATATTTAATACCACCATGTTGATGTATTAGTTTTTGCTTTAAATTTGTCTTAACATTGAAATTTCTACATGTCTTATAGCAACACATATTTTATGAGGATTGGGAGTGGAATTAAAGTATGGGAGCAAAGAGGAAGAGGAAAATCTCAAAACATATGGTGCAACTATAGGAATACATGGGAAAATAGGGGAAAAGAAAAAAATTAATGAGAACCTAACCTATGACTACATAGGATTTTTATTACATATTAATTAAAATTCCTTCTTTCTTTTCTTTTCTTCTTATGGATCTGTAAAATACATAAATTGTCGTACATGTAAGCAAAAGTGATTGAACACTTGCACAATGGATATAGCAAAGCCCTTATTTATTTATCTATCTATTTACTTATTTATTTATTTATTTGCGGTACTAGGGGTTGAACCCAGGGCATCGCGCTTGCATGCTTTGCAAGTGCTGGACCAATGAGCTGCACCCCCAGCCCATTTTTTTACTTTTTTGGGGACAGAGGCTTGCTAAATTGTGCAGACTGTCTCTGGTCTCGAATTTGCAATCCTGCCTCCGTGTCTGGAGCTGCTGGGATTACAGGGGGCACCACCATGCCTGGCTGTAAAAGCCTTATTACACTGTACCCCACTGACATTTATATGTATCTATATATAAATTTAGGTAAAGAGTGATTGCTATTCAACAACTACTTCTGGAGTGAACCATTCTATGTCTTTGAGAAAAAATAAAAGACAAATAAAGTATATGTATAATGATATGGTTATTATTGTTAAGTGCTATGAAGTCAAGTCTAACTCATAATAACACTGTGTACAGCACAATGAAATACTTCCTGACACTGTTCCATGCCGACATTATTCACAGGGTTTTTAATGTAAGACTGTTTCAGGAGTGGATTGCCTGGTCCATTCTTCTTAGCCTGAAGCACCTGGTAGTCCCAGGCAGTCTTCCATCCAAGGATTATCTAGGCTGACCCTGCTTAGCTTCCAAGATCAGGTGCAATTGGAAGGTAGGGTGCTATGGCTGCATAAATATATTAGATGTGGATAAAGTCTATGAAGGAGAAGAGAATAGACAAGAAGAATAGTATGTGGTCTTTGTGTTACTGTGAGGAAATACCTGAGACAATCAACTTAAAAAGGAGGAAAGGTTTATTTTGGCTCAGGGTTTCAGAGGTTTCACTCCACAGTCCCTTGGCCCTGTTGCTATGGGCCTCTCTTGGCATGGCCCACCCTGGCAGGAGCGTGTGGCACAGGAGGTCTGTTCACCTCATGGCAGCTGGGAAGCACATGGTGAGAGAAAGGGGCCAGCATGTCATTATTTCCTTCAAGAGAATGTCTCAATATCCTAGATTTCTTCCAATACGTCCCATGTACTAAAATTTCCACCACCTCCAAATTGTATCACAGAAAAGAATGCAGCCTTCAACACATGGGATACTGTGGGACATTCAAGATTCAAACTATAACAAAAGGTGAGTTGGCAGGTGATGTGGGAGGCAGGGCCAGGCAGGGTTGCTCCTTTGAAAAAATACACAAAAGGAACTTCTCCATCTGGAGGGAACATGTGAGCATATTCTTTATTCTGAAGGAATAATCCTCTATAGAGGTCTCCGAAGGACAGCAGCCCACCCGTGAAGGAAGAATTCAAAGAGCCCTTTGTGCAAAAGCTCTGTGTTTGGAGGGACAACTGGGAGGCCAGGAGGAGAAGTTTAGAATGAGAAGGTAAAGCAAGGCAGCAGATTCATCCAAAGAAGCCAAAGCCAAAGTATGTGCATAATGTAGGGCTTTGGCTTTTATTCTGAATGAGATTTTCTATTGTATTTTGTAATCAGAGGAATGACTTTATTTAACCAGAGAAGGTAAAAATATTTTTCTCACCAGGTCAGATCTAGAAGTCTAAAATAATCCTAAAGAGTGTTACTTCTATCACCCACTTGCTCAATCTGGGAATATATTTCTTTAGAAAAATCACTTTTGAATTTTCTCCCTCTGATTTTTTTCAAGGGTGAGGTTTAGCTCAGTTGGCAGAAGGCTAGTTCTGTGAGCTCTGAGGCATTGGGTTCGATCCCAATGCACTGCAAAATGCAGGAGAAAGACCTGGCAGCCCATGCCCAAAATAATCAGCTATCCAAAATCCTACCAAGGAAGCACTGACATGGTGCCAGGCACTAAACAGTGTCAGGGAGTGCTTCATTCTGTTGTCATTGGGTTGCTATGAGTCAGATCTGACTCAATGGCACCCAACAATAACAATTTTTTCAGTTGTTATTTGTGTTTATTTTTACATCTCGGACAGCTTAGTCCATATTTCACATGCCAATCCCTCTTATTACTTGAATGTAATGCAAGAGAGTCATGACACTTTTTCAGTATCATTTCAATATGCAAATAGTGAGCATTTTATACCATTTCACAGTAAATCACCTCTATATTTGTGTTAGAAGGACCTGGAAACCCCCTCCCAAAAATCAATCTGCCATTGAAAACCCTATGAACAGCAGAGAAGCACTGACAATAGTGTTTTCCTGTAGTACAGAGGGCCGCTATGAGTCAGATACCGACTCGACGGCACCTAACAACAACAACAACAACAACATATTTGCGTTAAAGCTGTGAGGACACGTGATGATATATTAATATTCAAATTTTTATACTTTCCTTGATTTTTATGATATAATTTAAATTTGATTCCATAAAGATTTATTACTTATACAATAAAATATAAATTCAAGGGCAAAGGGACATAGCTTCTTATCAATAAATACTCACTTGTGTAAACTATGCAAATAAACTCTGTGTAACCATGGAATTAGGCACAAAGGAATCTCAAATTAATTTGATTGATGAGTTATCCCTACTTGTTCAAATAAAGCAATCATAGAACAATCAGGCAGTTGGTGCATTTTGCATAGAAATTAACCTTGTTTGAAGTTCTGATTCATTTTCATAGTTTATAAGATTTATTTGGAGTAAATAAACTTCTCTATCAAAACAAATCCCCAGGCCAAAATAAAACCCAATGTTCACTTGTCAGGAAGACATCCATTCCTATGAGAAAAACTGCTGAATTTTCAATGTGGTTGATTGTACTATTTTCAGATCACACATTGACAAGCATTTTGCCCGGAAGTTGGTATGGTCAAGCCTGTTTAAAATTCATAGATATTTTTCTCCTTACCAAGATGAAGAGCTCAGCATTGAACATTTTATGTAGGATAAACCAACCCCCCAAAACTTTAAATGTTCCTGGCACCCTTCTTATCATGCAACCTGAACAACTTTGACAACTATTTCTCTGCTTACCAGAATCTCATTACAACTGACCAGGGTACACCATTTAATTTATGGTTTGCAGTCAGCATTGTTCTGTTGAGCATGGACCTTCATTTTCCCTGCAAATTTATGAAGTGGGATGCATTAATCAGAAGTTAATATTTTATATTTGCCTGTAAATATATACAGTGTTTACAATATTGATATATAGTATTCCGTCTTCAAATATCCAATTTCTATTGTTATTAAGTTTAAGGCTTTTATTATATGACCAGTGATTCTTTGCAAACTTAATAGGTCAATTTGTATTTTAAAGCTTACTGTGGAAGAGACTGTGTAAGAAGTATTGTGTAGCTAGCTTTGCAGATCCTAACCAAAGACAGTTCCTTTTCATTTATAATTGAAAAGCATAAATCTCAGTGTGACCACCACAGAGTTTGAGACATTTTGAAGGTTTCTAAAGAAGATGGTTAAAAATTTGTGATTATACTCTGGAAATAGAACTTTATAGACTATATGCATTTAAATATTTATTAACAAGCATACACATAGGCATCTGCTGAAAGGATACACAACAGAATACTATAAAATTTTATTTTCTTATTGCTCAAGAACAAAGTGGAAAAATGAGAAAATGCAGGAATACTTAGTATTGTTTAGGGAAGAGAACAAAACTGAACTGTTTGTATTCAACCTAAAGGAACAATGTGTCTACTGTAAAGCAGTGATGATTGCAATGATTGGGTGTCATTCAAAATTTCATTACCCATTGTGCCATGGAGAAAAAAGTCTGATATCCCCAATTTTTTTATTCTTCATGTAAAGCTATAACTTCCCTTTTAAAATTAAATAGCATTCTTACATTGTTTCATTATGATAAATTACCATAAACTTAGTGGTTTAAACAGTACTACTTAGCTTATATGTTGTTGCTGTTAGTTGCCATCAAGTCCTTTCCAGCTCATAGCAACCCTCATAGGATTTTCAATGGCTGTTTTTGGGTTGCCTTGGGAGTGGATTGCCAGGATCTTCTCTGATTTTTACAGTGCTAGGAATTAAACCTAGGAGCTCAGGGACTGCGGAGCATCACTCTACCAACTGCGCTAAATCTTGGCCCTTAGCTCATATATGTTGAGTGAAATAAGTCAGGCATAGAGAGACAAACACCTTATTCATCAGTGGAATCTAAAAAAAGTTGATCTCATAAAAGTTGAGACCAGGCTAGCAAGAGTAAGGGGAAGGAGTTGTTGTTGTTGTTGTTGTTGTTGTTGTTAGGTGCCGTCGAGTCGGTATCCGACACACAGCAACCCTCATAGGGTTTTCAATGGCTGAGTGCTTCGGGATTGCCTTGGGAGTGGATTGCCAGGCCCTTCTCCCATTTTTGTGTTGCTGGGAATTGAACTCGGGTCCTCAGAGACTGCAGCGCAGCTCTCTATCCACTGAGCTAAATCCCAGCCCAAGGGGAAGGAGTAGGATATTTTAATCAACAGACACAATATTATTCTTTAATTGTTGCTGTTGTTGTTAGGTGCCATATAGTCAGGTCTCATAGTGTCCTTATATAAAACAGAATGAAAGACCCCTGGACACTGTGCCATGCCCACAATCAGTTTTTATGTTTAAGCTTATTGTTGTAGCCACTGTTTCAATCCATGTAGTTGAGAGTCTTCTTTTTTTTTTTTTTTTTTTGTCGATCTATCATTATCCTCAGTGTTCTGCTCTAGGGATTGGTCCTTCCTGACAAAATGTCCAAAATATGTCAGATGTAGTCTAGACATCTTTGCTTCCAAGGAACACTATAGTTGCACTTCTTCTAGGGCAGATCTGTTGGTTCTCTTGGCAGTACATAGTATATTCAATATTCATCTTCAGCAGCATAATTCAAAAGCATCAATTCTGTCTCCCTTATCAACGTCCAGTTTTCACAACCATATGATGTGACTGAAAATGCCATGGCAAATAGGAAGAATAATTAGTGTCATATAGCACAGCAGGATGAACAAAATTAACAATAATGCATTATATATCTCAAAATAGGTAGAACAGAGGAACTTGAAAGTATTCACTGTAATGAAATGATAAAAGTTTATGGGGATGAATATGCTAATTTCCCTGAGTTGTTCACTCTACAATGTTCACGTAAATCAAAAATCACATTGCACCTCATACATATGTACAAATTCCCTGTGTCATATAAAACTTATAAAGTAAATAAAACTCTAAAAACTTTATAAGTTTAGTTCATCAAAGTTCTCTGCTTAAGTCTCCCTATGGCTGAAATAAAGATGCTGAGAAGTGTAGACTCACCTGGAGGTTCTGGGAAAGAGCATGCTTCAAACTCATTGAAGTTATTGATGGAATTCATCTCCTTGTGGTGTACGACTACAGTCCCTGCTTCCTTACTGGCCTTCAGGTGAAGATTGTGCTTAGTTCTACAGGGCATCTGAATTTCTTAACCTATGGCTTCTCACAATAATAGAAGTTCATATCCATCTCATACTTGGAACCTCTCAGAATTCCTCCTTTGTTACCACCCCTGAGAAAACCAGAAAGTTTAACATTTCCTATAAAGGGCTATGGAACTAGATATGCCTATCTGGATAATACACCTACTATCTAAAAGTTAGCTAATTAGTAATATAAATTACCCTAAACATTTCCTCACATAATAAAGTTCCTTTTGCCATTTAAAGAAATATATAATCATGATTATGTTGTAGTTGTTGATGGCACGATATCTATTATATTCCAGTCCTGCCATTAGATGGGGAGTGGTCATAGGAGGTTACTCTGTTAGAAATATACCTACTTAAATTCTCTGAGACACTTTGTAGGCTAGAAAAAATAAATAAAAATAAAACAGGAATCAAATTTTTGTAAAAAATATAGGTATGATTTAGACCTCTGAGTTTTTGCCCTGCTGTACCTTGGAGTTCATTTATTCTAGAGATAGTCTTATGGGCTAAGGCTTTGCTCAGTTGGTACAGTGTTGTTCTGTCCTCTCTGAGGCCCTGGGTTCCATTTCAGCACCACAAAAAAAGAGAGAAGGACCTGGCAGCCCACTCCCAAAACAATCCCGAAACAATCAGCCATTGAAAACACTATGAATAACAGAGAAGCACTGACAGAGTGCTGGGCTTGGCACAGTGTTAGGGAGTGTTTCACTCTTTTGTACACAGTGTTGCTATGAAATGAACCCGAGGGCACTTAACAAGAACAGAAGATAACCTTGCATGTGCTGCTATTTGTGCTTTATATTGTTTTTGTCTAGCAACACATTGTTTTTGCCCAGTATCATTTTCTCTTTCGAATGTTGCCTCTTCTCCTTCATGTTGCATTTCTGAATTTATAGCCAATAAGTCTTTTAATGCTCAATGACAACTTACATGTAGCATTTTTACATCAATCGTTACCCTGCATAGAGCTGGCTATCTCAACTTTTGGATCTTGGTTATGGATGTGGTTAGCTTTTTTTTTTTTTAATTTCCTTGTGTTCTGTCTACAAAGGCAGAAATTATTTTACTAATGTTTTCTGTATCATTGGCTCTTCCTTTAGTTGGAACAACTGGAACTTTCATAGTATACTTGCATTTAGAAATAAGGATCACTTCTGATTCATGACTCAAGGGAAAATAGGTTCCTTTTACTCCTAATCTCCTGTAGCTTTCACCATCTGGAGTTGCCCTTGTCTACTGCTTCATAAAAGAATGGAAAACATTTAAAAAATAAAATAAGCCAGATCCCACCCATTGTGGATATGCTCAACCACTATTAGCAAGTCTCTGCCTCTGCATCTATTGCCCACTTATAATGAATGGGTCTTGGGTGCCAGGTGCTCTCCTAGTCCATGAATGTAAAACTGTCATATGAAAGTAGGTACTTCCTTCTCTCCCTACTTCAGAAGTTGCAAAAGAGAGCAAATAATAAACCAAGGGACTCTATGCACAACATCAGTTTGGATAAGTATCTGGAGAAAAAAGACAATGTAGGAATAGAGAGAATGATATCACAATGGGATGAAGGGGGTTGCTCTGAATTCCGTGTTGAAGAAAGTGCTCTCTGAGAGTATTAATCTAGAAACGCTTGAAGGTGATGAAAAAAAGAACATCCAGGATTTGTGAGGAAGAGACTGGCGGTTAGAAAACGGCCAGACTAAAGCTTTGAACCTGAAGCACGCCTGATGTATTTGAGGAAGAGGTTGGTGGCCTGTGTAGTTACAGCACATGTGAAGAGAGAGCGAGAGCATGCCAAAGCCCGGCTTGTTCAGGACCTGTGATGTTAGAGTAAAGACTAGCTTTTAACTCCAAATGAGGTAGGAAGTCATTGGAGGATTTCAATCAGAATGTAGTTATTTTCTGATTTCATTTTCAAAAGATCACTCTACATTATCTGTTTCAAATACATGAGAGGAAGCAAAAGGCAGAAGCAGAGAGACTAGCTGGACACCACTGTCATTATCTAGGCAAAATGCTGGTCTATATGGCTGTCTTGTTTTTGGTATTAAATCTGTGGAAAATATAAATATCACATGGATTTAAAATTTTACCCTTAAAAAAGATAAAAGGAAATATATATATGTATATATGTATATATATATATATATATACATATATATGCACAAATATACACATATATATGTGTGTGTATATATGTGTGTATATATATATATATATATATATATATATATTTCTGGGTTGGATTAAAAGAAATAACCTTATGCAAATTTCCAAAGAATTTTGATATATTTAATTAGAAATCCTGCCACACATGAAGTTTGCCCTTGTTAAATTAGATTAGCTAGCCTGACACCAGTATTTTTGAAGATAGGAATAATTTTCATGACTAATCTTGATCTGTCAATATTTCTGCAATCATTCTGACTTTTTTGTGACTAGTAATGAACACTATCTGAGTACCCAACACCAATAAAGTGTATTACACCATTCTTGGGCAGATCACTATTAAGTAAGAACCTAACTTGTCTTCCTAGCACCCATTCATTCTTCTAGAGAACAGAGTGAGCCTTTTAAATCCTAAACCACCATTTTATTTCAAATATAGAGGTGGGGGTTTAGCTCAGTTGGTAGAGTACTGCTCTGCACATTCTGAGGCCCCAGAAAGCTGAGAAGGACCTGGCAACCCACTCCTGAAACAATCCTGAAATAATCAGGTATTGGAAACCTATGAATAGCAGAGAAGCACTGACATAGTGCCCGGCAAAGCATAGGGTGAGGGAGAGTTTCCTCCTGTTCTACCTAGGGTCACTATGAGTCAGACCTGACTCAAGGGCATGTAATAACAGGTTGTCTCTCTGCAAATGAAGTATGAATCACCTAAAATTGGACCCGTAATCATTCTTGATTGATGTCTTTTCCTTTCAATTATTAATTCTACAATCTTTTATATCTTCCCTATTGATGCCTTTTATAAAGAAATAATCTTATATGAGTTATTTATATTTTAACATGAGTTATTTATTTCTACTGAAGTACATAAGTTTGTGACTGAAATATATTAGGTATTTTATAGTTATTTAACTGGACTAAAGTGCATGTTTACAAGTACATATGTATATTCTCGTATATTAAGTGTATAGT
>VMDO01033695.1:0-17703 GCA_007922755.1 Pedetes capensis
TTTTTTTTTTTTTTTTTTTTTTTTTTTTTTTTTTTTTTTTTTTGTGGTACTGGGGGTTGAACCCAGGGCCTCTCACTTGCATACTTTGCAAGTGCTAGACCACTGAGTTGAATGCCCAGCCCATTGTTTTACTGTTTTTTGAGAACAGGGTGTCACTAAATTATGCAGACTGCCTCTGGTCTCAAACTTGCAATCCTCCTGCCTCTACCTCCCAAGTTGCTGGGATTACTGGCGTGCGCCACCATGCCCAGCTCATAAATATTTCTTGAGGACTTTATATGACTCTCAAATTGCATATGTTTTTAAAGGTTGAAACCATTGGCCCTGATCTCAGAAAAAGTACAAGTAGACCAGTTTCCCAACCACACCACTAGTAGTGTTGTTGTTAGGTGACATAGAGCCATGTCTGACTCATAATGACCCTCATAGGGTTTTCAATGGCTGATTGTTTTAGGATTGCCTTGGGAGTGCATTGCCACATCCTTCTCCCATTTTTATGGTGCTGGGAATTGAACTCAGGACCTCAGAGACTGCAGAGCGATGCTCTTATCAACTGAGCTAAATCCCAGCCTGACTAGTAGTAGTAGGTATCACTTTAATAAAATTTCATATAATAGATATAAATGACATCTCACTTTTACTTGAATTTTCCTATATGTATTAAACTATGGCAGAGTAAGAGAATCAGTAGCAAACACACACACACACACACACACACACACACACACACACACAAATACATTCAGACCTATAGGAGGAGATTCATTATGAGAATTATCTCATGATATTATGAAGGCTGAAAATTCCCAAGATCTGTTGTCTGCAAGCTAGAGAACAGGAAGATGGTGGAATAACTTAGTCTAAGTCTGCAGGCCCCAGAACCAAGCGCTCTTGACATCTATGGGTGAGAGAAGGTGGAAGATGGAGGTCAGCTCAAGAAGAGAGAGAGAAGAGATTCTGCCCTGTGCAGTTTGGCTCCATCTGAGACTTGCATGGTACTGGACAATTGCAGGGCCATGCTAGCGAGAGGAAGTCTTTTACTCAGTTTGTTGACTCCAATGCTAATCTCTTCTGGAAGCACCTCCATAGATAGACAAACCCAGAGATGATATTTTAAGAGGCATCTGGGCATTCAATAATCCATCAAGTAAATACATAAAATTAGCCACTATATTATCTTTGGATATGAAGGAAGTTTATCATTTCCATGAAAATAAAATGCTACAATTTACTGAACATTTATTATCACCAACTGTCTAGATTGTATTTAATGCCCAGTAAATTAAAGCTGTTTAGAGAGAGTTGGTCATGAGTTTAGTATGAGTTCTCCCTTAAACCTCACCCCAGCTCTCTGATGAAAGATATAATTATCGAAACTATTTTATGGCTGGGGAAAGAGGCTGAGAGAAAGTGAACTATTTCCTAATGATCTGAGACTCAGGGAAGGCAGAGTTAAGTTTGGAAGTTTGGAATGAGGATCTCAGACCTCACTGCTGACTGTCTATTCCCCTGCAGGAATTGAATATGCACTGCCTATTTATTTATTATGAAGTTGATGTTTTTTCACACTAATTTGAATTTACTCTTTTTATGCTGTAGGTATCTATTTATTTTCCTGGCATATTTAATGCAGGTATTTTTCCCAAGGACTTTTAAAAGATCCATTTAGCAGGAAATATTAAAGCTGAGGGAGTCATAAGTTGAGCAAAGCACAGGTCTAATTTTATTAGTGTACTAGGTGTGTGATTGAAAGAAGCAGAAGGAGATGTTTTTACAATGTTTGCTTATAAAACTTCCTTGGCTCTCAAAAAGCGAATGCAACTGAGAAAACCCTCATAATAATTTCAAGAGTTGAGTGATCCCCTGTTGATTGCTTGAGGTCCTAAAGTATCATGAACATTCCTCATGTCCTTTTTCTCTTACTTTCAATGTGGGCATAATAAATATTGTTGTTACAGATGAGAAAAATGAGGCAAAGATGTAAAATAACTTTACTAACATCAGATCTTTGAAGTAGCAGGGAGGGATTAAACAGATGTCTGGAGGAATCCAAAACACATGCTCTGTCTGCACCATCCTCTCTAAAGGTGTCTACAGAGGTGCTTGTTGACAGCAAATTGTAGGCTTGAGAGCACTCCAGTGGAGGAGCACCACTGAGCAAGATTTCCATCACTTCTGGCTGGCAAGTCTGATCTTCCATTCCGGCAGCAGGTGGTGAGAAGGAGGGGAGTTTGGGGAGACAGCTCCATCACCATTTTTCTCTCCTCTTTTCTTCCTTTTTTCCTTCCTTTCACCCTCCCTACCTACTTCCCTTTCTTCTTTCCTTCCTCTCTCCCTCTCCTTTCTTCTCTTTCTCTCCCTCCCCTCTTTTTTTGTCTCCCTCCCTCCTTTTCTTCTCTTTATCCATTCAGCAAAAATATCTTGAACACAATATATTAGGCCCCGAGGAAACTGAGATGAATAGCACATGGTCCCTGCCTTAAGGAACATTCATTCAAGTGAGAAAGGCAGATAAATAAATGGGTTGTAAAGCAGTGTGATATATTTTGTAGTTAAAAATCAATGAGAGTGCAGGGCTTGTGAGCTGATGGATAGTGGTTGAATATTTAGTGAGTGAGTATAGGGCATCAGAATCTGCATGGGAAGGAAGTGGGCAAGGACACTTCCTGAAAGAGAGATTAAGTTTGAGCTGTGTTTTGGAAGTGTACATGAACATAAAAGCTAATTCCCTGAAGGGTTGAGCAGAGTTGAGGTGTCCCAAGCCAAGGGGATCTTGAGTGCCAGCCCTTGGAAGTGAGAAAATGTTTGAAGTATATGAGCATCTGAAGGTGGTTTTGCAAGGATGGTGTAAAAAAGGGAGAGATAGGAGCAGGGCCAGGAAGATGGCAAGGTCAAGAGGATACAAGGCTAAACTTGCTGGAATTTCCATCCCAGAGGTGAAATCTGGAGCTCTGGAGGTCTTGTTATTATTATTTTTAGCCCACTTCCTGCATCATGCCTGGGATTTTGTCCACAGATACAATTCTCCTCAAGGCTCCTGTCCTCTGTTGTGTGAAGGTCATCTGATCAGTAACTTATTGCCATGTCCAGGGTATAAGCTGGTTTAGGGAGAGAAAACAGCCTCAGGCCTCCTACATAAAACAGGGCTGGAGTGGAGGGAGTTGATTTAGTGCTCTTACTCCCAGGAAGTCTGCTGGGAGGGTGAAAGTCTCTGGGATAAACCTACAGCTTCCATTAGCCTTTCACTTGCAGAGCCAGAGCTCAGCTTATTTGATGGATGTTTCAGCATATTCCACAACACCTATGGTCCTGATGTTCGTGGATGTGTTATGAGGCTCATCCAGGATGCTAGGGTGACATATGTTCTGTGAAGGACATATAATCATTGTAATAGGTATAATTTAGTGGCCATTTCCCACGTGCACACTTATTTTTCACAATATTCTTATAGAGTAGGGGATATTATCTTCATTTTACCAATGGGAAAGATAAATTTTAGAAAGATGAAGCAACCTATCCTAGAACACCCAGTTGGCATTCAAGGTGGGGTTACTTGTTTTGTGCCATGCTTTCCTCTCTGAGTGGTATACGGTGAGCCCTGCCCTTTGATATTTCAGTCCTTAGCACTGGCTGTTCTCTGCCTGGGATGAAAACCTATCACTCTTGGTAAAATCCTCCTCGGTTCATTTGAGATCTTCCACAGATGTCATGCTCTTCCAGGAGGACTTTCTTGACTCCCTGTCTTCCTATCCAACTCAGAATCACCCCTGGTCTCCTGTTCTATTTGTACTTTGTATAATCTTGTATAGCTGCCCACATCCCCCCATGCCTACTGGATTTACCTACAGGGTTAGAAGCCCCACAGTGGGCTCTCTTCTGTTTGTTTCTCATGCTATTTCAAGACCTTAACAAATATTTTATGAACAAGTAAATAAACATGTGTTTAAGTTGCTTTAACTGGAAAAGTTTTTTTGCCTCCTGATGGCAATTCTCAGCTCTGCAAACTTTAGCTTTTTATTTATTTATCTTTCTTGGAAGCCTGTGAGATTTCAGGAATAATCAGATTTTACCTGACATCAGAATAGTAAAATGGCTAGTAGACGGAAAAGGGAACTTTTGTTTTTCTCTTCTTTTGAAGGGTTACAGGAAGATCTGAAGAGGCTCTTTTCTCATATTCTTCTCTTTCTTCATCATTCCCTTTTCATTTCTTCTGCTAGCTACATATTGTCCCTTGCAAGGATGGGATCAGGCTTCCAAAGCTTGGGAAGAAAGAGGTAGCCAGTTTTAAATTTACTATGTGTCTACCAATCTTTCACCATCTTTAGTTTGATGTGTTTCTTATTGAAAAAGCAACTAGCATGGAGGCTGAGGATAAGTATTCATCTTATATAGATGTTTGTTAGTTGTATATTTGTTGCTAAGTTCACAACTTCCCTGCTTACACTTGATCATTCATAAGATTCAGGTAATAGTAGCATAGAAATCATAATATTGGCACCAGGAAAAGGTATCTTCAAGTGTATAAAACATGCCTCACACAAAATTGTCCTTGAATATATTATTCAGTACAACCATTCAAAGTTTGCTTTGAATAGTTTCCAAGTAAAGGGGTAGCTTGAAACCTTGGCTGGACATTATATTCATGAATAGAGTGTTTTAGAACTATACATGATCATCTCCTGCCCCTAATATGCCAATAACTACACCTTGGAGTTACATTTTCCCTTTAATTTTGATTATAGAATTAGTACAGGTTAATTTGGGCTGGGATTTAGCTCAGTTGGTCGAGCGCTGCTCTGCAGTCTCTGAGGTCCTGAGTTCGATTCCCAGCACCACAAAAAAGGGAGAAGGATGTGACAATACACTCCCGAAGAAATCCTGAAACAATCAGCCATTGAAAACCCTATAAGGGTCACTATGATTTGGACATGACTCGACGGCACCTAACAACAACAGCAGGTTAATTTGGAAAGATTAGAGAATACACAATATAATAATTAAGAGTGAAAATTTAATGGACAAACATCTTACTTTATAATAAAAAATTTATATTTGTATCATTCATGATCATTGCAAAGTACTTTATGCCAGGCTCATCTTGACTTGTCTGAGTATATCTAAAGAGAGATATGTCTATCACAAAGGAGATAGGGGAGTGTTCAGAAGACTTTGTTGGAGGCTGCTCTTAGGGTGAGGATGATATGGCTCTTAGGCATGCTCCTTATGGAGATAGGTAGTAATTACATTTATCATCATCATTATCAACATCATCATCCATAATGGCCAACATATTAATCAATATTTTTCATCAAATGAGACTTTGGCTGAGTGTTTTTACATATAGTATCTCAATGTATCTTCACAGCAACCCTGTGAAATGTATTTGTTATTGCCACCAAATACATAAGGAAACTGGGACAACTTCCCCCCTATGACACAACTAGTATGTTTAAGAATTGAAATTCCAACTGATATTTGTCAGAATCCAGAGTCTGATAGACCACTTAAGACCAGTGCCTTACTTACAATCAAATCTTATAAATAATTTCTTTTATTCTAAACCTATGATAATCAAGCAATTTTTTGAGTATGATTGAGCTTACCTCATAGCAAGTCTGCAGGAACAAAAACTGTTGATTAGTGTATTTGAGTTCACTCTACTTGAATATATTTCTCATTGCAAGTTAACAGATGGGCATCAGGTGGATAGACTGCTTCATAAAACTTGGATAATGTGATGCCAGTCTTGGAAGTTGACAAATCAAGACCTTGAGCTTGTGGCTATAAAGATCAGACTAAGCACTGTGGATCTGCAACTGTACCACTGTGGCATCCTATTCCATCAAATCTCAGAAGCTAGGTAGTGTCCGGCCTGGTTAGTACTTGGATGGGAGACCACCTGGGAACACCAGGTGCTGTAGGCTTGGGAGAAAGACCTGGTAACCCACTCTCAAAAAATAACCTGCCATTGAAAACCCTATGAATAGCAGAGAAGCACCAACAAAACTGTTTCACCTGTTGTAGGTAGGGTCACTGTGAGTCAAACAGAGACTCAATGGCACCTAACAACAACAAGCACTGTGGTGAATTCAGTAGGGGATTGCCCCTGTGTAGACTTTTCTGGGAAACAAAGTAGTCTTTTGCACATGATACTTCTTCAGCTCTTGGGAGATATTCTTGAAACCCAGGTCTAGATAAAATAGGGGATTCTTGACTTATGATGGATTTATATCCGTATGAACCCATTGCAAGTTGAGTTTCTCATCAATATGATATCAAATTTCATGAGTCAAAATGCATTTAATACACTTAACCCATAAAGCATCACAGCTTAGCAACAAGGTACACTATAGAGAGTTAATTGTTTACACTCATGATCATTTGTCTGACTGGGACCTGAAGTTTGTTGCCACCACCCAGAATCACAAGAGAGGATCATAGTGTGTATTAATAGGCTGAGAAATGGTCATAATTCTAAGAACAGTTTCTGCTGAATGCATATTGTTGTTGTTGTTGTTAGGTGCCATCGAATGTCCAACTCATAGCGACCCTTATATGGTTTTCAATGGCAGACTATTTTCGGGATTGCCTTGGGAGTGGGTTGCCACATCCTTCTCCCGTGTTTGCAGTGCTGAGAATCAAACTCTGGACCTCAGAGACTGCAGAGTGGCGCTTTACCAACTGAGCTAAATCCCAGCCCCCGGAATGCATATTACTCTTGCAAAGTTATAAAGTTGAAAAACTATAAGTCATAAGTCAGAGACTATCTGTATAGATCAAAGTAATGTACACTGCATATTATTTGTCTCATCAAGGGGACCAGATGTATTTATCAACTTTCTATTACATTCTGAGACTATGCTTCTTTGGAACCAAGTATCTCTTGTTGATGCTTTTTACTAGTATATTTAGCAACTGTTAATATGACATGGGCTGGGATTTAGCTCAGTCGGTAGAGCACTGCATTGCAGTCTCTGAGGTCCCGAGTTCAATTCCCAGCACTGCAAAAATGGGAGAAGGGCCTGGCAATCCACTCCCAAGGCAATCCTGAAACAGTTAGCCATTGAAAACCCTATGAGGGTCATTATGAGTTGGATACCAACTCGACGGCACCTAACAACAACAACAACAATATGACATACCTAGAATATTATAGAAGTTTATTTCTCACTCACATAAAGTCCCAAATCACACATTCATAATTGAGGGATGACTGTCTTCCATGGGATGATTCAAGGATGAAGATCTTCCGTTTTCCTCCATGTGGCTATTCAAGGATCATGGCCTTCAGCATGATGCCTCCAAGGTCACCTATAAAGTGGATGAAAGATCTCATGAGGAGTATTCTGGTTGCACTTCTTCCAGAAAAGATCTGTTAGTTTTTTTGGCAGTCCATGGTATAGTCAATATTTTTCTTCAGCACCATAATTGAAAAGCATCAATTCTCCTGTCTCATGCAACATCCAGCTTTCACAAACATATGATACAACTGAAAATACCAAAGTATGAGTCGGGCACACCTTTGTCTTCAATGTGAAATCTTTACTCTTCAATACTTTAAAGAAGTCTTTTTCAACAGCTTTTCTCAGTACAATGTATCTTTTAATTTCTGGACTGCTGCTTCCATGGGTGTTGATTGTAATCTAAGTAAAGCAAAATTTTGGACAAACTCAATTTTTCTTCATTTATCATGAGGTTTCTTACTGAATCAGTTTTAAGGATTTTTGTTTTTTGATGTTGAGGTGCAATCCATAATGAAGGCTGTGTTCTTTGATCCTCATCAGTAAATAATTCAAATTCTCTTCACTTTCAGCAAGCAAACTTATGCCATTTGTATGATGCAAGTTGTTAATTATTCTTCCTCCATTCCTAATGCCATGTTTTTCTTCATGAAGTCCAGCTTCTCAGATTATTTCCACAGCATAGAGATTGAAGGGGTATGGTGAAAAGATACATCCCTGACTTCCCTAACTTATTTCTCCATTTAATACAATATTAGTTGTAGGCCTATCATAAGTGGCCTTTATGATGTTAAGATATTCTCCTGTTATGCCTATCTTCTCCAAGGTTTTTATCATGAAAAGGTGTTGCACTTTGTTACGGGCCTTCTCAGCATCAATTGAGATGATCATGTTATTTTTGTTTGCATTTTCTTCAATTCTTTAAGTTTGAGAAAAACAGAGCATGTTTTTCCCTTTTGGTTTTCTATCTCCAGCTCTTTGAATATGTCATTATATTTGATTTTGTCTTCTTGAGCTGCCTTTTGATATCTTGTGTTTAGTCCTTTGTCATGTCTTCCTTTCATTCTAGCTCCTCAATATTTAAGGGCTAGTTTCAGAGTCTCTTTCTTTTTTTCTTGTTTCTTTAATAACCTTTTACTTTCCTCATGAATGATGTCATTGGTGTCATGCCACAAGTTGTCTTGTCTTCGGTCATTTGTGTCTAATGTATCAAATGTGTTCTTGATATGATATCTGAACTCAGGTGTTATATATTCAAGATGATACCTTGGCTCTTGTTTGCTTGTTTTATTTTTCTTCAGTTTCAGTTTGAACCTGCATATGAGCAGTCAATGGTTAGAGCCACAGTCAGCACATGGTCTTGTTCTGACTCTGACATTGAGCTTTTCCATTGTCTCTTTCCACAAAGGTCAGTTTGGTTCCTGTATATTCTATCTGGTGAATTCCATGTATATAGCCACCATTTATGTTGTTGAAAAAATGTATTTGCAATGAAAAGTGTTTTGGTCTGACAAAATTCTATCATGTGATCTCCAGCATCATTTCTGTCACCAAGCCCATATTTTCCAACTACTGAACCTTCTTTGTTTCCAACTTTTGTATTTCAATCACTAGTAATTATCAGTGCCTCCTGATTGCATGTTGGATTAATTTCCAACTGCAGAAGCTGGTAAAAATCTTCCCTATCTTCATTTGTGGCCTTTGTGAATTACAATCATATTAACTGGCCTTCCTTACAGTCATATGGACTTGTTCTATTATTGACAGCAATGTACTTTAGGAAAGATCTTGATATGTCTTTTTATGATAAATTCAACTCTATTTCTCTTTAGGTTGTCATTTCTGGCATGATAGACCATATGATTATCTGAGTCAAAATGACCAATACCAGTAGTACTATGGGGGCTTGTGTGTTGCTGTGATACTGAAAACTATTCCACCAGTATCTCAGATATAAGCAGGATCACCCATGGTGGATAGGTTTCAGCTGAGCTTCCAGATTAAGACAGACTATTGAGAAGGATATAGCAGTTTACTCCAGAAATAATTAGCCATTGAAAACTCTATGAATAGCAGAGAAATATTGTAAAGTATAGTGCCTGAAGATGAGCCCTCCTCTTTAGGTTGGAAGGCTCTCAAATGATGACTGAGGAAGAGTTTTTTCCTCAAAATAGAGTCAACTTAATGATGGGAATGGAGTAAAGCCATAAGCACCTCCATTTGCTGATTTGGCATGACTCCAAATGAGAAGAAACAATTGTAAACATCCTTTTATTTTATAGTCCATTAAATCACAAAGATTTGGAGTCACATGTGTTCTTGGGTTATGCTTTATTGAGATCATTTTACATGTTCAAGTCCCTGATTTTTAGAAAGTCAAGAAGCAAGAAAAGTAATTTTATTTAAAACCCTACTTACTACCAATGCTTAACAATTCTTTTTTTATTAGAAATTTTTAATGTACATCATAATGTGATTCATTTTGACATGCTTTTCATTGTGACAATTTTCATATATGCAATTTGATAAACATTATTCATATAGGTTACCCCTTACCCTCCTCTATGTTCATCACAGACACCAGTACCACCACCACCCAGCTAGGAACTGAAGTCCCAGTATCACAGCCTTTGGGGAAATGTGTCCTGTGACTGAGCTTGGGATCAGACCCTTCCCTGGCCCAGCCTTCCCATGAGTCCTGTCCTTCCTTCACCATGTGTGAAAACTTTTGAGAGTCCCGAGCCCAGCTCAGCCACACCTGAATTCCTCATCTGCTGAATTGTGAAACAATATTATTGATCTAAGGCAGTACACTTTCAGATAAGTGATTAAATGTATGTGCCAATAATTTGACTACCAGAAATTCTCATGAGTGCATGTAAAACACATGTAAAACTCTCACTTTATGCTTAAAGAGCCATTAACTATGTATAAAACTTTCATTCAGGTATAATGAATTCTCCTTCTGTTACCTGGTAGAATATGATTTACTTTGTGTCAGTCAAAGAAGAATCTCTTTCTTGCTGATCACATATCACCCTTAACTAGTCACTCTCTCATTATTTGGCTAGGTTTTTAGACATTCATTGCTTGATACTCAGGTCCCTCTCAGTCTTACCAACCTCGTACAGTACTTGAGGTATGGTTGGTGCTGAATAAATTTTTATGGATGGAGAAAAAGAAGAAAGGAAATAGGACTTTAGACAGTGTAATTACATAGAAAGAGGTTTAACAAACAGGAAGCAATATAAACATTCAATCCATTTTATACATCACTTGCTGACTTTGACAATCAGTTGGATTCTATGAAGGATAGAGAACCCCAATGTGAATAGCGATAAACTCTGCCCTGTTTGTAATTTCCCTATCATTTATTTTCTCTTAACCCTTATTTGAAGTTTCTTTATTCTAGGCTTATTCTATGTGTATTAGACTTGACATGCCATTGAATCCCTACAATATGCTCATCATTAGGTTGTTTTTGTTAGGTGCCATTAAGTTGGTGTCCAACTCGTAGTGACCCTACATACAACAGAGGAAACACTATTGTCAGTGCTTCTCTCCTATTCATAAGGTTTTCAATGGCTGATTAACTATTGAGAGCGGGTTGCTGGGTCCTTCTCCCAAGGCTATAGTATCTGGTGTTCCCAGGTGGTCTCCCACCCAGGTACTAACCAGGCTCAACCCTGCTTAGCGTCCAAGATCTCACAACATGAGATGCTACAGTGCTACAGCTGCAGGTGCTCATTAGGTAGGCTCCAGTAATCCTTGAAATCGTCTTACAAGGGAGAATATGGCAGGAATAGGGATCATTTTCCAGGATCTTGTCATCATCCTGTGTCACAGTTTTCCCTCTGTGACTTTTCACTTGTTTAGAGAATAATTTCTAGGTCAAGGCTGTTCGGTGCAGTGCCACATCACATGATGATGCAGGGAGATTCCGGCCATAGTTTCCTGTGAAACTATCATCTCTGCCTTTTGTTCCTTGGAATAAGTAGGAAGCAAAAGGAGATGGCACTGTCAGATGGCAGACTTAGGGTGTATAATGCTCAAGGTTGTGAGTGAAAATAAGAGCAGTTGATGGTGATAAGGAGTGGAAAGGATGCCAGGCACGGAGACATATCATGAAGAACAGTAGTTATTTATTAAATAAATAAGCATTTTTGCTGTAGTCTTGTGGTTCCTGAGGACAGAAATAAGGGAGTTACAGAGAGGCAGATTTTCAATTAAAATGAGGACTTTTTTTGTGTGTGTGCTGGGGGTTGAACCCAGGGCCTTGCACTTGTATTCTTTGCAAGTGTGGTACCACTGAGCTGCACCCCCAGCCCATTTTTCTATTTTTTTCTTGAGACAGGGTTTCACTAAATTACACAGACTCCTTCTAATCTCAAACTTGTGATCCTCCTGCCTCTGCCTCCCAAGCCACTGGGATTACAGGGATGCAGTACCACACCCTGCTAAAATGAAGATGTTTTTTGTGGTACACTTGGAGGTGGAACCCGGGGCCTCCTTGCACATACTTTGCAAGTGCTCTACCACTGTGCTGAACCCCTAGCACATTTTTTATTTTTGTTTTTTGAGTCAAGGTATCACCATATACATAGGCTGCCTCTAGCTTCAAACTTTTGATTTTCTTGCCTCTGCCTCCTGGGTCATTGGGATTATAGGCATGCACCCATAAGCTAAGATAAGGTTTTTTAGTAACTAGAACTACATAACAAAGGCCTGAAATGGTTCCTGTTCAGCCCATGACAGGTATTTAGCAATAGCTAAGGAATACTCTATGAGACAAGTGGACATCATTTCTGGTACTGGGTGTACAATTCAACCAGCTGAACTTATCTATAATGGCAACTCTTTGGAGACTTTTGCCTCAGTTGAGGTGACACCCTCCTGTGGACATAAAGCATTGTCTTGAGAGAAGCACTAACTAGCAGTGGGACAGTTCGACCTGATGTGTACTTTTTAAGTCCTAGAAGAGTAGTCCAGAGAAGAGTGAAGAAAAGATTCGGCTCTTTTCAGGCCAACCATGCAAATACACATGCTTGCTTTCTCATGGCTTTATTTGCTTTCATGTACCCTTCTGATCTTACCTGTCTCTCAACCTGTGGAATCTTCCAGTTAGGTGGTTTTGATTGTGAGATGCTGTGATGATTAATTTTCTGTCAACTTGGCTGGGCCACAAGGTGTCCAGATAGTTAAATGAAATTAACATTTAAATTGGTAGATCTGAATAAAGAAGATGACTTCTAAAATGTGGATGGACTCATTCATTCAGATTGAGGCCTGAATGGAACAAAAAATTTAGTTTCCCTAAGAAAAAAAGAGAAGTTTTCATTAGATGGCCCTTGGAATTCACCTGTACCATCAGGTCTCCTGGGCCTTCACCTGCTAACATTCAGGCAGGCACTGCAACATTGCTCCCCTAAGTTTTGAACTCGTGCTGTAGATTTGAAATTTCTAGTGTTCATAATCCTGTAAGCCAATTCTTCATAATAATGACATTGATAATAATAATGATAATAACCAACTTTCTATGCACACATACACACATTCCGTTCATTCTGTTTCTCTGGAAAGTTCTGACAAATATATCCCCCTAAAATTATGTCTGCAGGTAAGGGGTTAGTTCTCAAGATAGCAGTAAGTTTATCTCCTGTTCTGAAAATAATTGTATTTCAATACTCTTTAAAGCCTTTAAGTCCGGGGTCCTTAGATCATTTATCTCTCCTCTGGAGTTTGTAATGGGAGAAAGATATTTCAATTTTGACAGATCTAGGTCTGAATGCTGCCTACCCACTGCTAAGTGGGTACTATTTGAACATTTCTACCCTGTCACCTTCTCTAATACTTGCTTTGAAAAGAGTTGTCACTTTTAAATTAATTAATGTACATGAAAGGACTTTTTGAACTGTGTTAACTTTCTGTTTTTTTTGCTCCAATATTGTAACATTTTCTTTCTTCCCCTCATTTCTTCTTCAAGGGTGACCATACTTGGAAGTATGCGAAGGGCTGGCAATTCCTTGGAAGAATGAGCTCCCCTTAAGATCAATTTCAATGAAATCTGAATGGTCATATCATAATATTTTCTTGCTTGATATTACTTCTTGCCTCAATCTGAGTGGCCCAATTTTTGGAGATTGCATCAGACGATATGAAATAAAAGCTAGATCTCATGTTCTAGCTTAACTTATGCTCAACAGTAAACATATTCCATTTTCTGGACTATGGTCTTTGAAGAGATTATCAAGGAAGAGAAAATTTCATTCATTGAAGATCAACTTTAGAGATCTAGTGGAATAAAACTGAAGTGAGTAAAGGGCAGTCAACAGTACTGCTATTTGGGAATGGAAAGCCAGATGTTGTAATTCTCTTCTAATTATATTAGCTTTACTTGGTCATACATAAATCTGCTTCTGGTACTAGAAAAGCCACCTCCCTTTGTATTACTTCTATATAAAATGAAAGCCTCTGTTTTCCATCCTAAAATTTGTCTGTGAAATACCATCTTTCAACCACTTTAGCTTGAGCTTGTTGTTGTTGTTAGGTGCCGTCGAGTCAGTATCTGACTCATAGCGACCCTCTGTACAACAGGGGAAACACTATTGTCAGTGCTTCTCTGCTGTTCATAGGGTTTTCAATGGCAGATTGATTTTTGGGAGGGGGTTGCCAGGTCCTTCTCCCAAGCCTACAGCTTCTGGTGTTCCTAGGTGGTATCCTGTCCAGGTACTAACCAGGCGCGACCCTGCTTAGCTTCCGAGATCTGATGGGATCGGATGCCACAGGGCTACCACTGCAGGCATTTAGCTTGAGCAGTTAGTTGAAATTACTGCAACAACATCTGTCCAAGTTCCTTGAAAGGAACTTTTACTTGTGTGTTTGTTGTTTGTTTTTGCAATATTGTGAGATTGAATCCAGGGTGTCACACTTGCCAGGCAAGTGCTCTGCCTCTGACTTTCATTTTTATTTTGAGACAGGGTCTCAGTAAGTTGTGCAGGCTGCCTCTAAGATTGAAACCATGATCTTCATGTCACAGCCTCCCGAGTTGCTGAAATTATAGGCATGTGCCATGGCACCTGGCTGATGAAAAAATTTTTTCTCAAAAAAGTCACAAAAGTAGTGAGAGATGCTGGTAAATACAGAACAGAGACAATGTGCTATAAAATTACTGTCTGGAATGTCTAAGTGGCACAGTCTCATCAAGAGAATTGCAACATAGAAAGACCTGTACAATCATCCCTCAGTACTGGGTAGGGATTGGTCTTATCATCTCTCACAAATATCAATCTCTCATAAATGCCTAATGCTCAAGCTCTTTATATAACATGATGTAGAATTGCATATTAATCTATATAATGTATGCATGTTCTCCTATCTAGTTTTAATAATCTCTTGTTGTTAGGTGCTGTTGAGTAGGTATAACACATGAAACAGTATTGTCAGTGGTTTTCTGCTAGTCATAGGGCTTTCGATGGTGGATTGTTTTTTGGGAGCGGGTCACCAGATCCTTTTCCCAAGCCTACAACACCTGGTGTTCTCAGGTGGTCTCCCATCCACGTACTAACAAGGACTGACCCTGTTTAGCTTCTGAGATCTGATGGGATTGGATGCCACAGTGGTATGACTGCAGGTTTAATAATCTCTGTGTGTGTCTTTGTTAGGTGCCGTCGAGTCGGTATCCGACTCATAGCGACCCTCATAGGGTTTTCAATGTCTGACTGTTTCGGGATTGCCTTGGGAGTGGATTGCCAAGTCCTTTTCCCATTTTTGTGGTGCTGGGAATTGAACTTGGGACCTCAGAGACTGCAGCACAGTGCTCTACCAACTGAACTAAATCCCAGCTAATAATCTCTAGATTATGTATAATACTTAGTACAATATAAACCTTAGGTTCATAATTATTATGCTATATTATTATATTATTCAGGAATAATGACAAGAAAAACATGTCTGTACATTGTCACTGCAGACATTTTTTTGTGTGTATGTGTGGTGCTGGGGATGAATCAGTGCATGCTAGACCACTGGTCTCCACTAAGCTATATCTCTAGCCCTAGATATTATTTTTAATAAAGTTGTTTTTAATACTCATTTGATTGAAACTGGGAATGTAAAAGCTTCAGATAAAGGAGGCTGACTGTGTTTCCCTTCCAAATGGTTCCGTATTAAAACCTGACCAATAAAAGCAAAGCTTCTAGATCTTAATAGAATAAAAAGTAGGAAGGTATATTTAGGATGAATTTATAGTGATTTTCCCTCCTAGTCACCTTTATTTCAGAAAATGACATGGTTATACACTTCATATAAGGCATCCTCAATTCTTCTATTTCCTTTATAACCCACAAAAATTCCAGCTCTAAGCCAACAGTGGTCAGGCTGAGAGTTTGATATACCATAATGAGAAGTATCCAGACAGCTTTGGTGGCCCTCCAGCTGTGGAAGAATCTATCCTGGAAAAGTCTTACCCAGCGTGACTAATTCTGCTTCCACAGTGAAAAGACATTGCCTACGTTCCATGACATATTATCTTTATCAACCTGCTATTAATGAAACCTGGCTAAAACTGGTGAGTCGATATTGTTGAACACATTTGGGTTCCCAGGTGAAATATTGTTGGGTACATCTTAATTCTTTGACTTCAAGGCATTCTTGTTGGTTGAGTTTAAAATATAGCTGTGATGATGAGAATTAGCCTCTTTATCTCTACATGGAAACATAGTAATCTTAAATTTTGTCACTTAGACTCTGCAGTGGTGAATCATGTATTTGGATTTTGACACAAACATCCTAAAACTCGTGCACAGATAGTATTAAATTTCATGTATAAAAATCTGTTTGATTTCTTTCAATTATTTCATTGCCATGTACTTTGTAATGGCTGACACCCGCTTGTCCCCTCTGCAAAAACATAAAAATTCATTTCAGGCAATGAGATTCAATTTGTCTTGAAAGCAATTCTGTAAAAATAATAATCTGTGCAGCATTCTAATCTCCTTCTACAATGTTATGTTGAGCCTGGGCAGCTTTATCTGCCATTGTCCTTGTGTTATAAGAGGATAAATGGGAAATTAATGCTTCTTGTAGGGCAACTATTAATGATAATAGAAAGTAATTAAAAACCCAAAGTAGAACCTGAAGGAAACTTGCTCCAATCCAGAGGAAATAAAAATGACTTTTTTTGGCATAACTTGCTGTGGTGGATGGTAATATTTGTTCACTTTTATTCATTTCTTCCCTGCCTTTGCTCTGAGTCTTTAGAACGAATCACTGTATTGTCCATTTATAATAAAACTGAGTATGGGCTCACCAGTGTTTTCCCCAACATTTTTATTCCTTATTCCTCTCTGTAGTAGCAATTCCATCTCCTTAGGATGACCAATGTGGAATTGCCTTTCTTTACTTTCCATGTACAGGCACTTGGAGCCCAAAGTGATACAAGTCTTTAAGCTACTGGGAAGCACCTTGTGTGTCTGTAAAAATGTTCCCCCTTCTGTGAATCAGAAGCTCTACACGCATACAGTTAAGACTGATGATAGGAGGCATAAATTCCCACTCTTTGTCACTGTGAATCATGGTGAGGCTACTTCTTACATGCATAGTTTCCTGGACCTATATATTCCACCTATTGGAGATCATGACAGAGTATACTGTGGATTCCAGATATGTACCAAATCTTTGCAGTATAACATCTCTAAGTTGCCACATTAACTCTGTCTTTAGGAGTCTATCTCATCATTCCACTGGGTTAGCAGCTTCTACAGAAGGAATGATGAGTCATGTTCCCACTCCTGTTTTAGTAGTTCAAAGAGAAACCATTCTTCAGTGTAAACTACTTCAATACCTTCTTTTACTCCTCCCCTCTTCTCCTCCTCCTCTTCCTTCTTTTCC
Organism: Pedetes capensis; assembly: GCA_007922755.1. Classification (NCBI taxonomy): domain Eukaryota; kingdom Metazoa; phylum Chordata; class Mammalia; order Rodentia; family Pedetidae; genus Pedetes; species Pedetes capensis. The sequence goes on from VMDO01033695.1 coordinate 17,130, forward strand.
TTCTCCTCCTTCTACTATAAATTTATTTGCCTTCTCTTCTCCTTCTTTTACTTCTTCAGCAATGAACTTATTTTGGTCCACATTAAGATTGAAAAGCAAGAGAGCATGTTTGATGAAAATTTAGGGTTTGTATTATCACTTCTCTAGAAAGCTGAAGATGATTATGGAACTTGCCTAAAATATTTGTTGACATTGAACTATCCACCATGAGGGCCTTAGTGGTATCACTGGCTGCAGACTCTGCTTCAACATGACAAATTAATATTCCCAATTGCAGAAAGTATGAAAAGTGACCTTTTATTTACATGAATTGAGTATTGTACAAAATTTATTTTTCCCACTTTCAATTTCAATATTTTTGTGGACAAATCATGACATGGTATTTTCAGTTGCATCATATGCTTGTGGAAATGGGAGAATGAATAAAGGAGAGAGGAGAAGAATTGATGCTTTTGAATTATATAATGGTGCTGGCTGTGAATGTTGAATACCATGGATTGTTAAAAGAACCAACAGACCCACCCTAAAAGAAGTGCAAACAGAATGCTTCTTGGAAGCAAGGATGGCTAGACTG